>JAZHYW010002535.1:0-190318 GCA_037355805.1 Ixodes ricinus
GGTAAAACATTTGTGGAAGTTGCCCTCTGACCCTTCTAAAGTAAAGAACAGAAAACAGATTTCGCCTGCGTGTCCTAGTTGTTGTGTAAAAAAAGATAAATATTGGCACTTCTGGCACCCCTCAACTCACTCCCAGTCTTCAGGGTCACACCTGGTCCCCCTCCTAGTGACGTAATTCGGGGTGCCGTGTAGGTTCCCGTGTGCTCTCTCGGAGGACGCTTCCTCTCCCTCTCTCTGCTGACATTAGCGGGCGTTATGCTGCAGCTTAGAGCCGAGCGAGGTCACGTAAGCTTCTCGCCGTAGTTCCTTCGGCTGCCACTCGCGGCTGCAGGTGGGGGAAAAAGCTCGACTTTTGCTTTGCGATTATGCAGCGGAATCGCGACATTTTCTAATGAAGGAGGTGTTTTCTGTATCCTTCGGGACACGATAAACAACGTAAAAATGACGAGATGCAGATTCTTTTGATCTTAAAATCGTTGCACCCCCCCCTTTAACGGTTCTTTTTTTTATTTGCTTATCTTCAGAGGCAAAACAGGTTGTTGAATATGAAATTTTGTCCATAGCGTCCGGCGCCAAAGTTGGAAACAAAATATATATGCTCTTCCTACCACGTTTGCTAGTTTGCATACGAAAATTCGTAACAATCTGCATATACAAGTATACAGCGCCGCCTGAGACTAACGCAGTCTTTTGCCACGCTTTCTAAACGTAAAGCGAAAAAAGAAGCCATAAAATTTAACTTTTTTTTATAATACAGTACCACGTGCCAGCAAGCATTACAAATGACAGCAGAACACGTTTTGCTTTGTTTTCGCGATGAAATCGTAATCATAAGAGAATTCTCTTCAGTTTCTTAACAACCTGAGATCATCTCGACAAATTGAATGCCCGTGTGTTAAAAATCAAGACCGAGATAAATTCGGGTCAAATAAGAAACATAGAAACGCAAGCATCAAGAATGTCCTAATGCTTGCGTTTTGACATCCGATACGAATGAATGTCAATATGCGAGGCATGAAGATAGCGTGTTAGAACGTCAAATTCAAAAGGGCGACAATCGTCATGTTCACTTACACACAAATCGAAAATGTATCTGACATTTAAATATGTGTTTTTTGTTGTTGTTTTTTGCTCAAATTTGTTATACGCATTAGCGCTAAAGATAAAAGTACCGCCCCCCCCCACCCTTTCCCCGCATAACCCCGAACCCTCGGGCGCGGAGAGAAGCTCACTGGAAAACAGCTCACCGGAAAAAAGCGCACCGCAATACCGGCAGATGCGGAAAAAAGCTCACCAGCCCTTGAGCGAATACAAAAAAGCTAACAGAATTTTTACTTTTCTTAGCTTAGCGGATTGTGCGTCGCGCGTGGCAGTTTAACACAATTAAAATTCGTCACTTCATTCAACAAGCACATTTTCTTTTCTTTTTGTAATATTCTTGAGGTTTATTGGGCATATTTACTAATTCCTCGGAAATTAGTAATCACCCATTTTCTGTATTAATCACGCCGCACGTAAAAATCAGAACACGGGACACCCGTGAAGCGGACAACAATTTATTGACAGCTTGACGGTGCGCCGTCGGTAGCTCTGTCAGATAAAGAGGTTTGTTTTTGGAAGCTAATACGAATAGCGTTGTGTGAACCGTTTCAGCTCCGAAGATTGTGTAGTGCCTGATAGATTCGTACCTGTTTGTTGATATAATCAGTTTCGGCTACGCTGTTATCTTGCCGTCTTCCTTTTCCCCTAATAAAACTTGAGTTGCGAGAACAGCTTCGTTTTGTCGTGTTTGTTGTCTTCACTCCGTCTTCGTCGTTTGAGCTGTTTTCATCGTGTATAACGTTTACCAACTCGCCCGATTGGCCACGTTAGTACAGAATACTAGCTCTTGTATAGGTCACGAGTAAAGGCCCGTTCACACTCTTGCTACCGAGTACGACCGAGAGAGACGAGATCTGTAAAACTTCTTAAAATCTCTTAGAACGTGGGAACACACTGACACGCTGGCGCCATCTATGCGGTGACCCTGGAACTGGATTTCACAAGAGCGAAAGTTTTGCGGGATTCTGAGGTCAAATGTGTGTAACACCTATGCAAGAAAGGCTCTTTTATAACGTTTACAAAAGTTTTTCGAGCTAAGAAAGAAAGGATAATGCGCGGGAGAAATATAAAATATGCCGGACCGCCAAGTTTACACCTGCGGCCCGATAGATGGCGCCACTGTGTTTTCTCGTTGTAAGAGGTTTTAAGGGACCAAGTTTTAAAAGGTCGCAAGAGTGCGAACGGGCCTTAACAACGCTGACTGTGCAGCTCTGAAGGTCATGGGTGGTTCGCTGTAGAAGGGCACTATCACACAAAGGTAACGTGTGGAAAAACCAGCACGAACGCCTAGAAAATGGGCATGTCCGTGGAAGAAAGAGATCTCGATATGCCACTGACCGTTCTATCCTGTTTTTAAAGGTTAACAAAAGCTTCGAAGAAAATTTCAGGCACCGCGCTGTTGCGCACGCATTTTCGGATTTTCGGCTTTTACAGGTTTGCTTTTTTAGGTTATAGGCAAACATTTTCAAGCTTTGAAACTTTATTTTCTTTTCCAAGTTCATAAATATTTCAGTTAGGCATTCGTTGTCTACAAAGTAAACCCCGAAAAACCCTCGCCCGCAATTATTCATTTGGGAGCAATATTTACAAGCTTCACGAATCTTTAAAAAAAAAATTACATTTTTTTACGAAATTTACGAATTGTAATGGTGTATGTAACACATGATTTGACAGCCTCGCTAAGAAAATATAAAAGAAAATTAGGTGAGGTTTTACTTCGCATCCGCCAGTTTTGCGGTGAGCTTTTCTCGGGTCAGCTTTTCTCCAATGAGCTGTTCTCCTGTGAGCTTTTCTCCAGTGAGCTTCTCTCCGAGATTGAAACCTTCAAATGGACAGGCTGCAAATAAAGATCGCAATCCTGTCAAAATCATAAGAAAGCAAAAAAATATTAATAATATGGGGGATGGCCTAACATAAAAGGAACAGATCGTCCTGGCACGAATGCCAGACCCGATTCTCTGAGAGGTAAATTAGCAAACGCAATGAGAAAAAAAGGACTATGGGATAATAATAATAAAACAAAGATGGGGGAAGAGTTGACGTGGGTTGACAAATTGGCGGAGAGGGGAGGGCAGGCCGCGCAATAAGCTGACCGATCCGCCTTGGCGTTCATCCCCTTGTGCCTTGGCGGTCTTTAATCAACTTACGCCGACCGCTTGGAGGGGAGCTTAGACCGCAATGCCGCTTTCACTCCGCTGAGGCTGGGGGCATCCGAAAGCGGTGAACCGAGATTGAAGTACGGGCACTGGTTGTTCGAATGGTATAAAAACAATACAATGGGTACAGACTCTGCACTCTTTTATCAGACAGAAAAGTATATTTCAAGCATCTTCCTAGTATATTAAGAGCTATTCGTTATACACTTTCAATATTCGAATACACTGGTATTGTGTTGTCAACGTACTTTACGTTCAAGTGGTTTGCTACTCGTTTATATAAAGTCCATAGTTGCCGGTGATCCAGTTCGGTCGCTAACGATTGCAAACTTATAGACATTTTAAAGTACACATTTTTTAATTTTATTAGAACGCTAAACTATAATATACTTCGTCTCACCGCTTTCACTGTCACTAACGTGGACAGTGAAAGCGGCATGACTACTGTTATCCGCGAAGGCTAAAAGCACGAGCTATTGCTTTGGATAAAGCCTCGGTGGCTGCGAGCGCTCCTGCGGCGAGTGCTCCAGTTAACGCAGTAAAGGCTACTCGCCTTCTCTTGCACGAGTCTTCGGTGTTATACTTCGTTTCAATTATGTCCAGACGCAGCCGATGCTACAAAGCGACGAGCATGTGGCCCTGAACAGTGTTTGCACTGTTCGAGCCAGCTGGTGCTTTATTCATATTTATTTTACGCAGGCATGAAGAGGCGAAACAGAACAAACGGGTTCTTTGAAAGAACTGGAGTTTTATTTGGTGCAAATAGGCAGCAAAATCTGCAGCCTTCGTCGCGTTATTTTTAACCTTCCTCTCAGTCAATTTCGACGGAGTAACAATGTGGGATGTCTTTAAAAACCCCTTTCCGATTTCGTTTCTAGCAATACCGCTCTTTTTTTCTTACTTCTTCTGAGCCTTAAACTAGAGTTTTATAAATTAAGATCCTTCCTTGTTTAACAGCGCGCAGTAGTATGATTTCGTCATGTCACAGTCTAAAAACCCATTTCTTTCGTTGTTTTCGATTAAGTTTCCCTGTCTGACACCAGAAATGCCTACATTAAAGCACTCTATAAAGAAAGCACATCGAAGAGTCTTAGATTGGCAGCAGAAATGTCGCTAAAAGGTAAGCTTCTTCGGAACCCCGAAGAAGCTAACTCATTTAAAACATGACTGCAGCTATACACGTTCCATGCGGTCGGTGCGAAGAGAAAAACACTCTCGAACCAGAGCGCTGCGTCAACGCTCCGCTTACCCTTTCCCTCGAAAGCTCGTCTAGCTTCACGGAGTGGACTGTTAGAAAGCAGTGCGCAGTGTACGGAGGCAAGTTGTTCGACAATGTTAGGCGCCGCTTTGATATTATAGCGTGTTTTGCGCGTGACATAGCCTATGCAAGAAAAGAATCGACCGGGCAGCACTGTGCTGTAATTGATTGTACAACAGCAAAAAAAAACGTGAAACGCCGATTTAGTGTGCTTATGAAGCAAGCTAGCTAATGCAAAACTGAAAAAAAAAAAAGAAAGGTTGGCATGGCCAATGGTGTTGAGGAAATTTAAATGGAAGGAAGACGGGAAAGGGGGGGGGTTATCTGACGGCACTGTGCACAGCAAGACTGGGCACAGAGCTCAGACGAGCTTATGTGGTAGACTCTCCAACACGAATATATATATATATATATATATATATATATATATATATATATATATATATATATATATATATATATATATAACACAGCCTCGTGTAGAACACGCCGCGACACGGATTTGCGCACAGATAATTCTCACGCGGGGCATTACAGAGAGGCACATCAATATGCCAATATTGTGACAGTAAATTCAATGAAAAAAAGCTCAGATCCGTCGCACTTGTTATCAGTACTCGGTATTTATATAATGATTCATATGTAAATTTGAGGTTTCTACTATCTCAATTAAAGCAGACGCGGCAGCGCAGCTCTGAGGCCGCCTAACCGCGCAGTTAGTTAGTTCAAATGTTCGCGGCGCCCCACAGCTGCGACAACTCAAGTTCAGCGCGAATTCACATGCCGTAATTCGTGGCATCCTGGCTTTGTTCAATCCTCAATTTCACTAGCAATCCTCAATTTCACTAGCGATCCCCAATTTCGCTAGCGATCGAACACCGCCGGCGAGTTCGGTTTGGGAGCGACGACAGCCCTAGAACTGCGCTAAAATTACCCACAAAAAGATGCCAGGAAATCAGGATGCACTTTTTCCCATGCCTGACGCACCGATTAAGATAGTGTATGAAGACGATGATCCGAGGGCGCCGAATACGGCAGCCGTGCCGGCAGAAGCAGCTGCGATCCGGTGTGACTCGGTGAACGGGGTAACAGTCCAGTAATAGCGGTCGGTCAGTCGGACTGGTTCAGAATCTCCCAAATGCCCGGATGAGGGCGGCGCTACAGTCGTTAAAATGGCGCCGGCTAGAAGCAACTTGGAACGGTGTATATAGCTGACACATTTTCTATTCCCCAGCTTGCCCTGTCTGAATTAGCTTCGCAGCTTCTGACATTCCTGCGCTTCGGATGTACCAGGGAAGGTCAGACAACAATTACTATGTAGAGAAATCGGCAACACTTGCGACACCGTTAAGATTAACAAAGATTAAAGCTTTTTTTTTGCCTTTTTTTTTCTACAAATTGAAAAGGTTGTCATTAAAACGACTCATGCGGTCTAAAGTGTTCGTTTGGCCCACTGACGTGAGCCGTAATATTCGGTTCCCGCCAGTACCCTTTCGGAGTGCGAAAAATCGCCAATGTTCAGTTCGCGCTAACATTGTCGGACAGTGTACATCTGTCGCGTCCTATAACAACGAAGGGCTTGCCATCAATGAGAAAACTGAGAACCGCAGCGGCGTGTCTTCGATGATGGTTGACGGGCAATTGCCATCTCAGTCGGAAGGTCAGAAGTGACACGATACGTCTATTGCATACGGCTGTATTGCAACGTCGTGTGCGAACACGAAGACACGAAAAAAGAATGACTCTCATCGCTGCTATACGCACACCAGTGTCGTACGTTTGAAGATCTCAGCCTGAACATGCGGTATTTACGAGGACGAGACACAAGTCGTAGTATTAGTGAGAGGAGCGGACGGGCTAGCTGGCACAGTCTCCACCATTATGTTGGGGCAGGAAGGGGGGGGGGAGGTGCAGGTCTTGTCTTCTATAGTCGGTGACAGGTTAAGAATAAAGTGCAAGCTCCTCCCACCTTCCTCTACCTTAGCATACGGGTAAACGCTGTCGAAGAGACGACCTCCTCTCCAGCGGTCGCTCTGCTAATGTGAGAAAGATGCGGGAGGAGCTCCAACTTTACTCTGAACCTGTACCCGACTATAGGTGATGTTGGCTCAGCCACATGGACACCACAGTGGCCGTTAATGAGATGACGTCAGCACAAACCATAATACCAATGCCCTGTCTATCTTCTTTGCTGTGTTTCGTTCTTTGGCAATATAACATTTATAAGAGGGCATGAGTATGGTCAAAACTTTCTTGCAACTAAAAATTGTAAAATATTTTAATTCGAGGATACACGGTATTGCTATTTGTATTGTCATGAAACGTCTAGCAAGGTTGAAACGAATAAGTAGGGTTACAAGAAAATTCCCCTTTTCTATACAAATCTGTGTAAAAAAAATGCATGTGTTATTTGCCGAAACATAAACAAAAGAGAACGGCCCTTAAATTTGTGTGACTCGTAGGTAGAACAGTTTCAATGTTTGCCGTCAGCCTTTAGAGGAATTCGTCCTTCGTTGAATATAGAGTAGGAAGGATCTTTGAGAAGAATGTTTGCTTGCACAATTCAGGTTCGCGAGCGATCTGAAAGCTCGGAACGAGCGAGGGCTTTCAAGACACGATCGATTCATTTCCTTACGCACAGTGCATGATACAGTGCCCCCAGACTTATGGCCGCTAAGCGATTGTCCGTTTTTGGCACCTCCTGCGCTATTTCCTGCGCCTACCGGTCGAACTACGGGGTGACCTTTTGGCTACCCGATAACAAGCCAGCCCGGGAGGGACATTCCATTCTGCTGGAGTAAGCAAGTTATAGCTTGGAGTAGCCGGCAATAGATCAATATTTGGGCATCCGAGTGGTGGCGTTAAGTCTGGGGAGCGCTGTACACGGCAGCGACACTGTTAGCTCGAACACGGCCTTGGCACTTTTTTTTCTCCATTTTAAGTTTAAAAGGTACTTGTGAGCATCAAGCTTTTACCACTCAGGTTAGTAGCCCAAGTGATTACTTGTAACCACATTATAGACGCTTTGCACACGCGCCAGATTGAGCCGCCATAGCCGACCTTCTCTTGTCTCACCGAGATGCCAAGCCACTGAAACGGACGTTTCCGAGCCTCACACAGGCCTATGCTGGGGAGAAGGACGGTAGTAGCCCTGAAGTGGCAATAACCTGCCCTGCTGTGGTAAGAATGAAGTGCAGCGAAAGGAATCAGAGGAAACAAAAACTGAAGGACGGTTATGGCGGCGCCTATGCACAGGTGCTGTAAAGCGTCTATACTGTTTTAACCTCAACAACCATAGTAAAAAAAAAAATCCGGCTCTAGGGGTGGGGGCATTACTAATTTTCCATTTTATGTAGAGAAATGAGAGATATGTAGGTGCATTTTAGATTATATATTTGTTATCTTATCAAGACGTACACACGTTTCAAACACCAAAAGCGTCGCTAAATTCCTATTTTTTTCTAAATGTAAAAACGAGTATATAGTAGTTTTAATGACAAACCTTTAATTCAACCACAAAAAAAGGTGATTGTTTGTTTGCACGCAGCACTTGTGCAAGTGCTACGTGCACTAAGTGCACTTGTACCCGACAAACTAAACAGAAAACGTTAGTATATAATGTTTCTTTCGTTTGTTTGTTTTGTTTTTTTAACAAAACATCGAGGTAATTTTGTGTCCTTCCAGGTCATCTTTTGCACTAATGAAATTGCCAAAGCAGTTTAAGAACCGTTTGATTTTTCTCTCGAATATTGTTATAAATACCTAGATCTGTAAATTATTTGGCTTGTTACTGGAATAGCGCTTCCTTGCGTATGCTGTGCCAAAGAGAACATTTTTTTATAAAAAAAGTTGTCAAGATTATTATGTTAACCAGAATATTGACACTGAGAACAAATCGTTAAATGTGACGTGGTCCAGCGATACATCCTGTCTAAGTTTGACACAATCGTAGTGCCTTAGCATTCCAGTACATACTGTTTTATCTGGGCATCAGGAATCACAAACCAAAATTTCAGTGTCAGGAAAAAAATAAACAAAAGAAAGAAAGCGGCCCTATACTTCGTCTCATCCTACGATGGACTAAAGGCCAAAGTCACAGAGCTGCCAGTTCCAATAACGTTCCACTTGAAACTATGACACGCTTGTCATTGGTTAGGTTTGGACGAATAATGCACCGAATCCAAAAACGCTCCGTCATTTTTATAGCTTCGACACTGCAAAGAGCAAGTACGTCGGGGCTTTATTTGCAATGTAAAATTGTTGCGTCACTCATTGCTCGATCCGAACCTCTGTCCGCCCATTCCCATCAGTGATCCGAGACGCGGGCACCAATACGTGCATCGAAGCGAAATACCACGCAATGTCTAAGTGGTACGTAATTGGATCTGGCGGTGCAGTAGCTTCTGCCTTTAGTCCATCGTAGGGTGAGACGAAGTATAGTAAGAACGTGCCACTCCAGGGGTTTGCAAGAGTCACGGAGAGGCGAACGGTTTTGTCTTGGTATGCAATAGCTTTAAAATATTATTATATAATATCACACACATGGGCACCTCCAAAAATATATTACAAAATATTTTAAAATATTAAAATATAGAAGGAGCGCGACAATCTTCCTGACAAATAAAACAATATAAAGTGTCTTGACCAATTGTGTAAACACATTTTGTATTTCTGATCGTCGTCACTAGCCTCGATATATTTCGCCTGGCTGGCTCATTGAATGTCAGTATTTATCTGCGCTATTGGTTTCATATCGCTAGGCTAAATACACTAAAACTTCGCGTAAAAACGCAGCTTAAAAACAAAGCACGAGGTGACGCAGGTTAGGTAATACAACGACTAGACAGTCGCTTGGCGTGACTTTCGCAATCACTATACAGTGGTGTAAGCTAGCATAAGATTACTAGCCCCCGCAACGAATATGCAAGAAAAAATAATTCAAGTAGACAGACGCCGCTGTCCAGTGTTATTTGAGCACTACGTTTCTGAAGGCACTTCGCGAAAGAGCATATTGATCGCGAAAGAGTTGATATGGCCCGACAGAGGGATGCCTACCCGAACGTGGTAAGTGTGCTCCCTCAGACATCGGCGTTGTGAGATGGTGATACCGCAGAAAGTAACAAAATAATTATAGGGCCTGGTGTCGATTAAAACGTCTAACCCGATTAATCGCCATCCTTTAATCGATTAATTAATCGGTGAATCGGTCTGGTTCATATTCATGCATTAAAAAAAACATTATTTTTCCTTGCCTTTGCTGAATATGTGAATAACGGCGCAATATACAATTTGATTTCAAATCAACCTCGATGTGTAGTTGATAACAGTTCAAAGACACTTACCCTCACAGATTATTACTTCAGTGGCATGAAGCAAAGAGATTCGTTGATATTCTCCGGCATGAGCGACCTCCATTGATTGTTCAAAGTAGTCTGTTGTTCACAATATTTTCTGCTGCGATGAAAGCACACCTCGATCGGCGTTGAATTAGTGTCCGGGACACGTGTAGCCTTCTGCAATTGTCTGGAGTTACAAACCTCGCCCATGCAGTTTACTTTAGCCTAAAGTAGGCCCTTCAGACAGATGTACTCGTCCACGTCTGCGTGGTGAAAGCGTTGACTTTTTACTTTCTTATGGTTCGTCAAAATTTTACCGACTGACCGGTTAAAATAAACTAATCGCGATTAAAGCAATATTCGATTAATAGGTAAGTTAATTGATCAATTGTCCAGCCCTAAAATAATGCGTATAACACTACCTATAATTGTCTAGCGTTCATCGGAGAGGAGACGCTAAACCCGTGAGGAGTACCCAGAATATCAGTGAGTTAAGACATCCTGAAAGAAACGAGGAACGAGGTGACCAAACTTTCAAATTGACATAGTCTCAACGGAAGCAGTGTTAAAGTGAGCTCACGAGACTGTGAACGCTACAAACTTCGTGCATTGGCACACTGTTGTTCCCACTGTTCGCGTGATAGTCTATGTGCATATACGCTTTCATGAAAGGTTCCGCAGATTTAGTTTCCTCAAAGCTGTCGCGAGAGTTCGCCGCCACACAGCATGCACTGCACGACATAAGTATACCCATTTACTGCGGCATGCATATACAACCAACATTGCACCGTGCAATTTTCTAATTAAGCAAATGTTTCGTTCGATTACATATAGTTCGGCTTAGTTTATTTGATTGTCAATAGCTGTAATATAGAATTCTGTTATCTCAATCTGATAGCGCCACGTTGGGTGTCATGTCTCTCTGCTCCTAAATGGTTGACGTTTACGCTTTCTAAAGACCGGTAAAGGCTGGTTCACACATTTGTGATTGATTGTGACCGAGTGCGTTGTGATTTATTGTGACCGATTGCGACAAGACACCACTCTGGAGCTATCTATTAGGTAGCCTTGGAACACATCTAATTTGCCTTCATTTCTTAGTATTTTACGCTTCATTCTTTCTTCATGAGCTTAAAATACAGGATCATGACTTATAACCCGACAATTTCTCATAGATATATAGTGCGTAAATCGGGGCTCGCAAATGCTGCGAACCCTTCAATTTACAGTCTGTGGGTTTCTCAACTTTACCCCAAAGTAATCATTGAGGTAAACACCCACTCCGTAATCCGCTCTTTGCACGGCTACGGCCGGGTCTTTACTTCAATGAGGATTTAGGGGTAAAGTTGAGAAACCCTACATTGGGCGCCAGATGTGTGGATTCCTCTTTGGAGGTACCCCTTAGAAACACAGAAGGTTCCTTGGGTCCGGATAATGACGTGTTTATTTGATCATAACGCCACACGTTTGCCCGAGGGCCAACAATGTTCGAGATAACGGCGCTCTCTCTTTTGACAGGACCGCCAGTCGGAGTCCGCGCTGCCGCTATTGACAGACTCTCGCTGGGGAGGCTCTGCTCGACGCAGCCTTCCTTTCTTTATCTGATTTTCCCCTTCCGTGATACTGTCAATAGCGGCAGCGCGGACTCCGACTGGCGATCCTGTCAAAAGAGACAACGCGTTACCTCGGACATTGTGGGCCCTCGGGCAAATATGTGGGGCTATCGCAAAAAAAAAAACACAAAACACGTCATTATTCGGACTCAAGGAACCTTCTGTGTTTCTAAGTGGTACCCCCAAAGGGAAATCCCACAAGTTATACATATTTCCGAGAAGGCGCCAGCTGTGCCAGTGTGTTCCACTGAACTGGAGTTTATTCTGCGGGCGTGAGTGGTCACCAGAATAAGTCAAACGCAGATATGTAAACCAGCCTTAAGTGGAGTCTAGGCTAGGCTTCACTCACTCAAATCATGCCCGAATTTTACCTCGGACGTATCAGATTGCGTTACACTTCAAAAGTTCGGCGTCCAATCGACGTTTTGCCCCTTGTGCGGTCCAGAACCACGCCGTAATTCATAAGCCATCGACACGCAGAGGTCAAGCCCATTCGCTTCAAAAAGGTCGTCGTCGGTTCGCGTGAACACAGCAGAAGCATTCTTCGCTTGCGGTTCACCGGCGTGCTTCTAATTATAAAGCCCGTCAATACGAATTCCAAAAATACCTTCGATATTTCTCCAAGGTGCAAGTCTGTCCACTTACCCACGCGGCTAAAGAACGGCGTCGCGGTTTATGCAACGCCGGATAATTAGTATAAAAAAATCTGTCTTCGAATGGTGGATGTTGGAGACTTGGTTTTCAATTCATATGCCCACCACTATGCGGAGCGGCAGTTCGTCTGCTTTTGCGCAGGGGTAGCAGTGACGTCAGAAGGCCGAGCTCTGACTGGCTCCGTTTTGTAGGATAGTGAGTAGACCCCAATCCAAGCTGCCTTGTGGTCTACCCACTATCCTTCCAAACGGAGCCAATCAGAGCTCGGCGTCCTGACGTCACTGCCACCCCTGCGCAAAGCAAAGCAGACGAACTTGCGCTCCGCATAGTTACTGAGAGCGTAAGAAGCCCAGGGCGCGGCGTATTATGTGCAAGCGCTTCTTGCTTTGTGATTCGTCATTCGGCGTTCGCATTGGGTCATGCAGTAATCCAAGTGGATTGAGAGCGATAATGAGATGCTCCAGATTCGCCGTAGCCTACGTTTCCGAAGCTGTCAGTGACCATACAGCGTGTGCGCGGCACTTCCGGCTGCCATGACAGGGTGAGAGAAATACTTCCGGTTCTCAAATGTTTACCTTGCGTTTTGGTGGGTGCGCGACGACTCTTGGTTCCCTGGCGAGCAATTTTGTCAGACGCATACGCTCTGGAGTGTCGTATCTTTAAGTTGTCGACGCGTACCGGCACGAACAAAGGTCACAAATAAAGTTATTTCGATTATCTCGAGACGAGCGACACCACCGACGCCGCCGAGCCTGAGTGATCGCAGGACGGCGGAATTGGCAGACGGTGCTAGCATACTTCGATGTGCTGCCGACAGACGGCGCAATCCGACAAACGCGAGAATGGGGTGCCGGCGCCGCGGAGCTTCGACCGACCATTTCTGTACAACGATGGGCCATTACGGCACGTACGAATGCAATGTGCACGGTGATCTTGGAACGAAACCCGTAATACGAGAGCAAGCAAGTCGAAGCACCATAGAAAATTGTGCATTACAGAGACATTGCGTCAAGGTCAAGGAAGCGTAACAAAAACATTCGGAAGATTAGATGGTTTTAGTATAGCGCTGCTGGCTTTTACGTACACAATATGCAATAGTATAGCGTATACGCTAAAAACAACCTGCTCGGACCAATTTTAGTTGTGCGTTACGTTGCCAAGTGAACGTCTCGCGTGATCTTCTTGATTTAATTTACCAAAGTCGTTGAATTCCGCGTGCTTAAAGCGCCACCATGCTCTCCAAAAGAAATATTTAAAATGAAAACGTTTACAATCATTTTATTTCAAATTAAACCAAGCCGCAGCTGCCTGGTAAAGCGCGCTTTTCTGCGGGGTACGGAGGCTACGAGTACGAGTTCGTAGCCAAATTCGATCCCGGAGCCCCCGTCTATCGTCCTGTGGAAACGGCACCGCTTATCAATGCTATTGCGGAAAGAGGTCCAAGAACTACTGATGTCCAGTACATAGCGAAAGCTTCGGCGATTTCGTCGAAGAGTCTTCCGTCCGTCGGCGATGAACTGCGCGAAGAGACTTCGCGTTGAGCAGATCCCAGCGTTCACGCACATTGCGAGCGGTGAACATTTTCACTATGCACTCCTTCAGCTGCACGCCGATCTGATTAGACCGCGGTAGATCTCGGAAAAAATTGCCGAGCTGAACACCACGCAATTTTACGTACCACTGAACTTCGCG
This sequence comes from Ixodes ricinus, assembly GCA_037355805.1. NCBI lineage: Eukaryota > Metazoa > Arthropoda > Arachnida > Ixodida > Ixodidae > Ixodes > Ixodes ricinus. The sequence continues at coordinate 13,811 of JAZHYW010002535.1, forward strand.
AACACCGCATCGCCCTTGCTGCGCCAGTCGAGGTAACCGCCATCTTACAACTGATGATCTCGCTGGGCCCGAGATCTCTCGAGAGCTTCCTGCAAAGCCCTCAAGCCAGCAGCGCAAAATCTCCAGCTTTGCGTGCGTACGCAATACGCAAGCCCTTCTATTGCGTTTTGCGCAGGCGCACTCTTGGCCTGCAATTTCGTTGCGTACGCAAAGCTTTAGCGTACGGTCTACTAAAACTGTCTGTTGTCTGCTAAGACCGAGACCCGGCTCGGCGACCCCTGCGAGGAAGTTCGGCGCGTATCTTTGACGCCTGGGGAAGTACGTGCGATGCCTTGCCGTTCACGAAGTAGTTGAACGCGTTTAGGAATTTGTAGGTTTTTAATCGTTATCGCGTATATAGACCATGCTGGTCGAACAACTATTCGACTAGTAGACCCTGAAGATGAGCCCACGATACCTTCGGCAGATTTGCCATTCCCTCGAGATACAAGTGCTCCATCTTTTCAGCATAGGTAGAAGGAAGGGACGTCGACCCCGTATAAGTAAATTTCAGGAGGTACCGCAGTTATTCCTCGGCGGTGAGACCTTTAAAGTATGCGCTACTCACTTAAGGTCCTCAAAAACGAGCAAAAGAAGAAAAAGAAAACACGCTCTTGTTTGTATACAACGTGTTAGTGTATAGAAGTTTTAAAAAAATTTCAACCTTTTTCTTTTTTTTATACGGGACATTTTTGGGGATATGATATGTCATAAATGGGATGATCTACCCCAAGAGCGCGGAGGCGTACCAATCTTGGAAATTAGCTAAATTGCGCAAATAACGTCTCCCGGGGTGGTTAATATTGTGGAAGCGTCATTATCGGTCAGATCTATGCTAGTGCTTTCAGGAAACCTCACGTACGCGCAAATATTCGCCGCCCCGAACCGAGATGAACCGCTAACGAGGATTCGTAAGTTGTAGCACGCACCTGACCGGTATCGGACTTTTATGGCGGCAATCAATATGACCTGAAATGGGTGTGCCACGTCGTTAACGGAAAGTTGCGGCCGCTGCTGTACCTCGGGCATGGTTTTGTTGAATATTACATTACTAAGTTCTTACTCATTCTTAAAAAAAAAGAAGGTATTCGTCAGTTTCGGTAATAGCTTGACCCCCGCAAAGTGCTAGTTTTATCGTGACCTCTAACACCTGCTTCTATTATCAGTATTCATAGCTACAATTAGACGTCACAGGCAAGGAACCACACGCCCAATAAAAATGTATTAGGGTTTCAATTTTGGAACGTATTTTAAGTTTAAAGAGCTTTACTTTTGGTATTGAATTAATAAATTAATTTAAGTAGTATTCTTGAACATGTATGTTTTGAATGTTTGAGGGTGTCTGAATTTAGTTTTCACTTATTACTTATACCGTTTTTGCGTTTATGAACCATTCAAAAGACCGTTGTGGTTTGTTCTCGGGGAACCTAAAATACAGATTATGATAATTATTATGTTTCAGCGGGATCGAAATCGAAACCCAAGCTACAAAACATGAAGAAAATAACGCGTGGTCAATGCGTTTGTTTCGTACATTTGTGGTTGCCACCCGTGGCCGAGCCGATCTAACTGAAATAGCGCAAAATCAAAATAAGGGTCATATCTGTTTCTTCAGAAGAAATTGAATCCCAACACATGGCTCTCTATTACAGGTGCTCATTTAGGAGCTTATACAAAATCTGAGTACTGTCTAGAAGTAATTGGGACTATAATTACTTTTGCCTAAGAGTAATTATACTCCTGGCAATACTAGTCCTGGCAACACTAGTAGTATTGCCTCGGAGTATAATTATCGGAGAAGTTTTATTTAAGGTTCGGGTGTCTGGACATAGGAAGAAAAAGCCAAACCTCGACGTTCAAGGTTTGTAGCGCATTTTTTTTCTAAACGTATAAGTCACAATCGGTGTCTAAGGCAGGTACATTTCTATTAAAAGGTAGACTCCGGAACTAGCATCTGATATACTTTCTAATATTTTAGACAAACTCATCCAATGACGAATTCCTCCTCATGTCTCCCTATTTACGTAAAATAAGACTACGGGACGAATACAACACAAGCTAAATATACGTTGTTGTTTTTTTACTACACAACGGGCTAGTTAGAGAAGAGGCAGTTAGCCATTCCGGGATCAAGGGTTAGCTCTCATGTGCGTGTTCATATGTTCAAGCTGTCTCTATCAACGATATTTTTTTTACCCCCGCACTAGCATAAATAAAATTTCCCACTAAAAACACATTTACAGACGCTTTCAATGTATTAGTATCATAAAGTATTTACACGTTTTTTATGTTATACTAAAGTTTCTAAGACACTAAAATGTTTCTTGAGTTCACCCTTTTGAGATGCCTGTCTCATGTTTCAATTTATGTTTGGCGCGGCTTTTAGTACTGCAGTCATGCTTTTTATTCTGACTTTTAGTATTATTCGCAACTAGTTTTAGTTTGGGGGTTTGATAGTGTAGTAAACTATATTACCAAATAAAAATAAATGATCGACTCTTTTGGGTTATGGCACTCAGTATACTAGAACAGTGGAACCAATAAAGAAGGTGAAAAATAAACCGAATAATTAATGTTTAGCACAGGAAAGATGGTCTTCGTTAAAATGGTTGAGTTATTTTATTTGGGCAGTGCGTGGTAGAGCTTCCAACAATGGTGCTTGAGCAAGCGTGCATTATCGACAATGGAAGAAATGAAGTTCATAGAGATTAAAGCGTGAAACCCATGTGAGCCAAAATCACGTCGCTTCGCGCCGCTGAGCGGCGTGACCATGACAACCGTTGCTGTGATTGGTTGTTACGCCGCACGGCGGTCCGATGCGACGCAATTTTTTCTCACATGTGTTTCACGCTTAAGTCGAAAGAGTGGGAAGTGTCTTAAATCAGTTTTCGCAAAAGGCTTGTCGTTTCTTTTTAAGACGAAATTAAAATTCAACATTGAAAATAAAAACAAGCCACGATACGTGAACGAAGATGTGTTAATGTTTGGCTCCCAATAAGGTTTTATCCCTTTTGTTCACCTGTAACTTCGGTGCACTCGTGCAACAAAATGGCCATTTTAGTTCAATTAAATCTGTAACACTTTTCAACAAATGCGTAAAAATGTCTGCAAAGGCGCAGGTTATAATATATTTTTTTTATAAATACATAATTCGCGATAGTTTTGTCTTATATATAAAAAAAACGCTTTAAACCTCCATGCATTATTAGGTAGGCAACACAGCCATGTGCGTTGCATGAAGTAGATAAAAAAATATGTATATAATAAAACAAATAAATTAACCAGAGCTCAAAGGACGACAAAGCAGCAAGTGAGTTTCTTTTCTTACGTTTCCAATAACGACGAGGTACTTTTCACAAATGCTCACAAGAGCTATTTCAAGTGACCAAAAGACAGCTTTGAAACTTTTGTGATGGAGTGTCTAATCATAATTCTCATAATTCTTCATAATCTCCATTCTCCTCTGGTACCTGAAGCGCGAGCCCTTCCGTATCAGCAGTTCTCATAAAAGACTCAAGGCGGCGGACTACCATTTGTCTACCTCACGTCATCTTCATTTAAATGAAAATAAACAATAACAAAACACCGTCTGTTTAGAAATAAAAAACAAAATGACCGTTGTCAAACCTGCAGTCTTAAGTGATTATGTCTGTTTCACAAGGACACGGGTCCCACTGTAAGCGCGTTAATTCGGCATCCAATTTTAACGAGCCAGCTCCATGGAAGAACAGAAAATGTAATCCCCCACACGGACGTATAATTAATTAGGGTCGTCTCTCATGCAAAAACAAATGGCAGTGTATTCCACGCATGGGTGCATAAAAACTTGGAACTCCTTACAAGGGGTTCTTTTTTTAATATTTTTATACTTCGAGCGTTGGCCCACTTTGTTACATCAAGTCAGAGTTACAACACATGGCCACAAGCGCGTCGCGACTTGTTGCGCAAACATTTTGTAACTGAGGCTTGCTCGGTGTAGCTTTCATTTACTTCATTTATTTTTTTTTAAATATATATAAACCGTTCTCAGTTGCGAGTTTTCCGCGACGGCTGGAGACTGCCGTTACGGCCGCGCGTTTCTTTTTTACATTTGACCTATTTTAGGGACTGGCTAGAATTTACACGCTCCAAACGGGGAAACAGAAGACACAAGGTGCACTCAAAGCTGGGAGTACATTAGACAATGTACACCTAATTTCCATTTATTCGGAAGAAAAAGAAAGCAGTTTCAGCTGATTCAATAAAACGTATAATCAGAATGTCCTACGGAGGAGAGTGCAAGAAGTCTAACTCACGCTAAAGCTCGTCACCAGGAACAATCGAGCCTATATTTATTCAACGGCATAATTAAGCCCGACTCTGTGCAGAGTAATCAAGAGAATGCGTCATTCACTCCAAAGAGTTGAATCTATAAATTTTCAGGAACGTAATTTAAAAAGAAATGAACACAGTTCTCTTCACCGCCCACAATCGTATTGCGCCAACGTGGCCAACGACAATTCGTTAGCTATATCAAAACCTAAGACGCAGCACTGTGCCGTTTCTGGGGTCCCCAAGCACACTCATTAGTGTCTTGTCTTCGTTTATTCTTTATTCCAATTCCAAATCATGCTGTCTACCATGGAAACAATTTTGAACTTTAAAAAAAGTTATTTTCCGACTCTCAGGGACCTGGCAATATGCTAAATCTTCGTATACACGGTTCTATGAAGCTTATTATTTTGTATAAAATAAATCAGCGAAACAGAAACTGACGTTCGGCTTTCCCGCCGTACAATCTCTTAAAACGAAGGTGATGTCAACAGTGAACTGTCGGTTTCGGTAGAATTTAGTGGATCACGAGGGTCGATGGCGCGCTGAGCTGTATAGCGGCGCTTTGTGGTTTGAGAGCGTTGTACCGCGTTGTGAATACCTGGACATTCGTGATTCGCATACCACTGGCCAAGCTATACTCCTTGAGTCGATTGCCGCGCTTCACACGAAGCACGGATGACCCGGTGACTGGCGAACGTTTGTCGACGCAACGTAGTCGAACGCATTCAAACGCAACTGTGTGTATGCGGACCTTATCGTTTGTCGACCTCGTTTATCGCCATTCGCGTTGCGAGCGGCGCTGTCGCATTATGAAGAACAATATTTATTGCATGTCGCTGTTACGTGCCATATGAGACAGAACACCATGATGACAGGCTTAACGCGGACACCATAAGCTTTACTAACCCACGACATGACGCATGGTCCCGCTCGAGGAAGCACGGCGTAAAAGTGACGGAATTCTGGGCTCGCGCGGGGACATTTACCGATCTCCTCGCTCCCGAATATTCGCGCACAACACTTCAGTACACCGTGCGCAGGCGCAGAAAGGTCTCGTAGGATGAAAAGCTGGATGGATGTGCAGGAAAGACCGCGGCGTGCGCGCGCTAGACGAAGTCTGACAGAAGCTTTTAGAGATGGACCCGGAGGAGTAGCGGAAACTGTACAGCGCGTCAGCCTGGAGCAGTTCTTGCAGCTCCCTCCACGCGTAGAACGCGGAACCAAGAGTCGCGTCATAAAACGAACAAAACACAATGAAGCGCCATTTTCATTTTTTCTGATAAAAAGGAAAATAAAAGTAATTTTGTTATAACTACACTAAACTTTTTTTTTATATTTCTTGCCCATTATCTGAGAGTGAAAGGCACTGGACTTTTTCAGTCTTTTCAGTCCATGCGCCCGCGGACTGAAACTGTATTTTATTTCTATTCCAATAATCCTTTTTGACAAAAATATATGATTTTCGTTGTTATTGAATTAAGAAAACATAATTTTGTTTATTTTTTAACAACTCATGATCGAAAACTAAGACGAGCTAACTCATTCACTTTGACCATTCGCGTGACGAGCCTGCATTGATGGAACGCCTCCTCCAGAAGCCTGTCAGATGGCTGGATCTCTTCTTGTGGTCGGCCTGCCTTTGAGTTGCAGACAAACGTAGCGCGGTGGCGCCCGCCTCCGACACTGCCTAGCTATCCGCACCCGCGTATCTATACTCCGTTTCATACCTTGTATAGACGGTTGCAAGCAAAGCGGCTGGCCGCCGCCATGTCTCTGCTGGCGCAGACAAGCCCGTGCATTTGCAAGCTTGCCAAGGCCATGCTTTCGCGCAAGTTGCACGCGCGTTGCACGCATGGGGCACCAGTCAAGGCGCAATGCTTGCAATAGACCGTCTATTTTACCAACGCTATCAAGGCGACTAGCGCGAGCGATTGGCGTCATCTACGCGCCGTGCGTGCGGCGCCAGCAGTAGTAATTATCTGAAGATCAAATCCCCATGCTCACAATGGCAGCTTCGACAGCGTTCGTACACCAATATCCTAGTTACACTAGATGCTTTTAACTGTCATTAAGCCAACGACAGTTTAGCGACAGTTGACTCCATCGCGTCGGCCGGATGCTGGCGTAATACTGCAATGGTCTACGAAACCGTCATTGACGTCTATTACCCAACATCAATGACGAATGCAGGGATTGGTGTTTCAACGCGCCGCACGAACGGCCTTCAGCAGTGGTCACTTTTCTCGACAAATACCGCAAAACAAATGGCTTTTCGCACGCGCGTTCGTCAGCGCATTTACTTCAGGTCAATTACTGTCCGAATCGTCTGATGCGGGGAAGGCGTGCAGCGTGGCGCGTGGCAACGCAATCCCTGCCTCTCCTGCATGTGCTTGGGTAATAGTAGCAAATGGTCGGATTGTCGCGCAGCAACGCTGTCGAAGTCTGTAGTACCGCGCGAGCGATGATGGCGTCATCTATAGTTCTGTTTGCACGACAGCGCGTGCAAGTGATCAGCAAGATCAGACGCCCCATCGCTCACGCAGCAGCTGTGACGAGCCGTTGATGACTCACGAGTATTCTCGTTAGCAAACTAGCTGCTTTCAGCGTGTCATTAAGCCAGCCTCGACAGTTTAAGGCCGTGCTTCTCCTTAACCTGGAGAAGACAGCGTACGCTACGAGCCATTCCTATGCCGTTGAGTGTCACGTCAACTTCGATGACGCGCAACGCGCGGTGCGTGGTCACGATTGTACGCAGTGCTTGCTTCGCGGGATGGCTCTAGGTCCGCTGCGGTCCATCGCGATTAAGTGATGTTGAGCAGAAAAGTAACCTCACGGAAAATCTTGCATTACTGAATGTAATAAAAATATTATGTTTGCTTTAAGTCAGAAAACCAAGAAGGGCGAGGTAGTACTAGTTTTCTGGCTAGTGCGCAGTACCGCCCTTATAAATATAGCCATTAGCATTCATCCATCCATTCGGTAGAGGATACCTAAAACTGGGCGAGCTGAACGAGCGACGCAACGACGCGTCGGAAGCCATGTGTCGCGAACCGTCTGTGCGGCGATTCAGGGCAGCCATCTTGCCGAGAGTTCGACGCCGGACCGGACAGTTTTGACGCGCATGTGTTTCGCGCTTTACACGGCGGCGCCAACAGTCGTTGAGCCGCTAACGACAGTTGGGTTCAACTGAGCTGGCCTACTTTAGTTAACTGATGGGGGCGCCCCTTAATCAGTGCCTCCTGTATACAAGTGCTGATTGTTGGGCGAGTTCGTTAGATACGTCAGAAAACATGATTGCGCTTCCTATGTCCCTGTCTTTAAGCGCAATCATGTTTTCTCACGCCCTGTATACACCATGCCTGCCGGACGGAAAAAAATACAATGGGGCCGCCGTCCAAGGAGTTGCGCGCCGCCGCCGCTGTTTCACTGGGGGGGGGGGGGGGGTGCGTTGCCTTCGTTGGGGCAGGAGAGAGAACCTACATTGAAGAGAGTGTCCGTCCCACTCTCAAATCATGGGGAGTGTTTGCAATTTAATGGTGGACACCTCCTGCGGTGATTGGTCGCAAGTGCGCATGGGCTGCGTTTTCGCGTTGCGAGGAGGAAATCAGGAGGAAAGGCGGAGGCGTTTGCAGGACGATTAACGTCTTCGTCCCCTCCTCGCAGCTCGCACTGTAAATGCGGCCTATGAACCACGTTACCCGAGGCAGTTGGAAACTCTCTGTAATACAGGCTGTCAGGAGGCTAACGCCGGGTCTTTGCGCGAACACGTCGTCTGCTCGTGCCCTATAGTGGCACCGCCTGGTGGAAAACGCCATCAGTCGGTGCTCCAGTCTTTGACGTCCCAGAGAACTTCCTGTTCATAAAAATAATGAGCAAAGCCCACCTTAACATCTGCTGCTTGAAATGTCGATGAGAACGTTAAACCCCCAATTCTTCAGATGAAGGCCAAAATAACGAAGCGGGGGGATGTGTTAAAAGTTATCAAACATTCTTGTAAACCAACTTGCCTCCTCCAAGACGTAAAATTGTACAGCCGAAGGCTCTCATGAAATCTCCAACTTTGTTGTCCGTGTAGCATTTATGCTTTCTACACTCTAAAAAAAGCCCGTGCGTCTATTTTCCCACGCAACACTCGGAGAGCCAATCACCGCAACTTACGCAGGCAGCTCAGTGAATGACGTTGCCGAAACATATGTTTAGACCAAAAAACGAAGTCTGAGTTGTGTCATTAAGCAATGGAAAAACGTCACGCTTGCACTGCTTAATGTCACAGCTCATAGTGCGTTTTTTGGTCCAAACATATGTTTCGGCATCGTCATTCGCTGAGCTGCCTCCGTAAGTTGCGGTGATTGGCTCTCCGATGTTGTGCGGAAAGTAGACGCACGGACTTTTTTAGAGTGTAGCACTGGCAGCATAAGCAAGCTCGACAGGCTTGCAAGGGCGGGGCGACCGAAAGACGCTTGGGACGCAAACGGCAGTTCATGTTTGTAAAGCGCAAAAAGTGCCTATTGGCGACGAGAGCGATCGAAACCGTCACTATGGTCGGCCTGCCGCGATTGGCCGAATGATGACTGTGACGTCAGCAAAGGATATCTCATCGATAGAAATAAGAGCAATATAATCAGTTCAATTTTGACGGTGTTGGCACTGTTGGTTTCAAAGCGCAATGATTTCAAGCTTCCACCATGCTAATTAAAAACAATCCATCGAACTTGTTGTTCGCAAGGTAATCACGTCAGGGGAGGGAATCACAGGAGGGCGCCACCAAAACATCTCGCCGCCAATAGGCGCTCGGCTTGGCTCTTCGCTTATACGAAGCATCAACGCCTCCTGTACTAAGATGCCTGTCAGGTGGCTCGCTCTCCCATTGCGGCCGGTCTGCCATCGTATTGTAGCAAAACGCCACGAGGTGGCGCTCGTTCCGACCCGCTAGGCGCGAGCAACAACATCATCATCAGCAACTCTTGCTGGGCGCTCGGCCATCTCGGCGCAACTGGCGCGGCCGGCCGCTCGCAACTGATGCCAGTACTCTCGTCCTACCGTCACGCAGTGGTGACTACACGCCGCAGGCTGCGCTAGCGCGAGCACCGCCTACCCTTAACTGCCTCTACACGTGGCGCACGTTCACCGCCCACGAGCGCCTGGCGTGGCACTGCCGCGAAGTTCTCATCCACAGCGAGTACCTCGCGCTTTGTAGCCACCGGCGCGGCTGCACACAATAGTCCCCACCCCCCTGAGACGGCCAGTGCTAATTTTATTTATTTTAACATTAGTTTTAGTTTCAGTTTTTGGTTTACGGTTTAGCATCCTATTGAAGAAAAAGACCCGATTATTCTCCATGAGCCCTAGCCCATAATACCAAAGGAAGACAGAGAGACGAAAGTGTAAATATACCAAAGAGTGAGCCAGCGCTGCGTAAGTTTGGCTTCTTTTTGTGTGCGTGGACTGGAGTAACTGTTTTGCGGGTGCGCTGTTCCGCCTGTACAGCACCACGTCATTCATAGCCTTCGCACCTCTTTGCGCTGTTAAGCTCTGGGGACGACACTGCACTACTCGATGTTGAAGCACTACTCGCACACCCCTAGTGGTATCACAATAGCAGACGTCAAAATCTCCCGCGCTCTCGCGGCCGCAGTGATGGGGTCAGTCGGCAGCAGACTTGGAAGTAATCCGTTACAAGTAACGGGATTACTTGTAATTAATTACTTTTTGAGTAATTTTGTAATTAATCCGTTACTTTTCTAGAAATGTAATTTCTAACGTAATTTCATTACTTTTTTAGTAGCGGATTACCACAAGTTACTCGTTACATTCTTTTGCTATTTCAATTTTTTTTTTCAATATTTCAAGCATAATTGTAAAAATATGATTTTTGAGTAGCGTCACCGAGTTGGGGCGGGGGAAGGGGGGGGGGGGGCATATAGACTGAAGCCAAAAGGTTGTGACGGGATCTCGGCAAAGAAAAAAAGAAGGTGGAAAGAGGGAAACAGAGGGGGAGTTGACTTTGCTATCCCCTTAGCACGGTAACAAGAGGGGGCCCCGACAAAAGTAGACAACGAAAGAAAACGGGAGTTTTCACACAGCTAGAGAGGTTTCTTAAGACAACCGAAGGGTCGCTTACACGATGCAAAAACGCCGCGTTTCGGTCGCTTTTTCTCAGAAAGAGAAGCCCCTTCTGAGCCTTGGGCACTTGATTCGGAGTGGGGCGAAAGAAGAATAGAAGAGTAATGGCCCATAAAAATGTCACATGGCACGGATCTCCCAAACTGGAACTGTGGGGTGGGTCTGCTGCGTCTGCTGTTTCTTTTGCTAAGATCATTATCGGGAAGTTTGTGCGATGCAGTCCCAGCCCGCGCTCAGATTTCAGAAGCGGAAGGACGTGAATAAAGACATAAGCAACACCCTGAAAACAAGCTCGAAGTTGAACTAATAGCTTTCTTTCGCGTCTTTTTCTTTAAACAAAAACAGTAGCCACTACAACTTCGTGTGCACCGAGGACGGTGGGGAGTCAGCCTCCCCTCCTATTTTTGCTTGTTTGCGTTTTGTGCGGGGGAGGAGTCGGAGTCGCTGTGAGTTCCGAATACGGGGCTTTACGGGACAAAAGGCCAGATGCCGTCCAGTTCGAAGAACAATTTTAGAACTCCAGTGCCTTCTGACGTTTTTACGTGACATTTTTCTTATATTTTCTTGTTACACGGCAAAGAAAGCATGTCGTTTCCTTCCCGTGATGGAGACTCGAGGTTTCCAGCTTTCTGGTCAAGTAGAGACAAACACCAGAGCCCTAGCTCAGCCTACAAGCGAACCTAGTGTCGTCTTGGAGAACGATACTCACAATAGTCACCACATCCGCTGATGAGTTTTCTACGAATTTTTTCTGTTTCTCTTGCTTAGCTTTTTTTTTTTTTGCAAGAATTTTGCGGTAATGTTGTTTTAGTAGGGTGTAGCCCTTGTCAAATCCTGTCTTTCTCTTGACTCTCTTTTTCTCCTCGTACTTATGTAGGAATGTTTTATCTATATGAACTGTTTTTTTTCTGCTGTTAAATATTTTCTACTGAGGTCCCGCCTCTAGCTCGCTGATCCACGGCTACAAAATACGCGAGAGGTCCCAGCAGTGAGCATTCAGCATGCCTCTTGCACTGTCGACATGGCCCTCCTTGGATCCAATGTTCAAATTGAAAGGCACCAAGGGAACTGCGAATTTAGAGTTTCACTGCCTACTCTGCCTCCCCGAAAGAAAGCTTCTTTCATCTGCGAAGTTCACGAATTCGAACCTACGAAAACACGTAAAGGTAAGCGCTTTTTATTTTTTTTTTTGTGGAAACCAGTGATTTAGTAAGTTTAAGATTTTTGTGTAGTTCATAATTTGGCGTTTGCATCCCAATTTTACACTCGCAACATTGCCTTTGGTTATTTTTTTCATCCCTAGTGTATCCGCTGACGTACGGCGTAAAGTACGCTTCGAACAGTTGATAAAGATATTGATATTTATTTGAGCTCAGGGGAGCCGGGGCGAGTTGCTGAGAGAGTTTACGCAAATTGTATTTTCGGATATCGGCAGCTCATAATGCTGCTTCCAAGCATACCATTGTGACGTGAGTGATATGGGTGTGCGATTCGGTAAAATATTTGATCTTCTAAAACGTACCATACTCCGTTTCCACTTTAAGTGTGAGCGTAGCAGAAGCTACAAAAGCGAGCTCCGGGCTTTCAGTGTCACTGCCAAGCACGCGCGCTCGTGCAGTGCAATCACGTTGTTCAGGGCCGTTCATTTTTCCTCTCTTTCTCCCGAAAGAGAGGAAAGATGAACGACCTCAACTTCGAACGCCAACTGCTCTTGATGTGCAATAAAAACTAAACACAAAACTTAAACGACTTTGTACATTATTCGCAGCTAGTAATATTTGTCTACATATAGCTAATAAGTTACCTTAGTACCGCATACAGGGATACTAAGTGAAAAATCGCGTTTTTGCATGTATTTCTTGAAGTAATTGAAAAGTAATCGAGTAAAGTAACGAAGTAATTAATCGATTACATTTTAAAGCCAGTAATTTGTAACGGTAATTCGTTACTTTGATGGCCAAGTAATTGTAATTGTAATTAATTACTTTTTACAAGTAACGGGCACAAGTCTGGTCAGCAGTGCCCTCGCGGTCGTTTCGGTGAAGGGGAGAGTAAGCGGGAGAGGCATGGAAGGACGCTCGCCGCTCTCAGCGATAGGCATCTTAGTACAGGAGGCGTTGGAAGTATTCACTGGACGCCATATTTGAGGTCAATGTTTAAAGCGCATGCTCACAACGAGCTCACATTAAAGGGATACTACAACGAAATTTCGGCGCTCATTTTTTGGTCTATATGTGTTCAAAAGAGCAGTATCACATGGAACATACCAATATCTTGTTAAAAAAGTCTCGAAAAGGAATTTTAAAACGAATTAAACGATTAGCAAAGAGCACCTGGTGGATGTCGCTAACGCCTCGTTTGTAATGCTCGTCTAGGAACCTTGACAGCTAGTGACGGAAGTCGTCTCGCCTCCGGCCACGACGAGAGAAGGGTGGAAGGAGGAAATCCCCTCTTCCGAGAATCCTTTTGTGTGTCGCAGAAGTCGCTATTGTCCCCCTACAAGATTATAGAAGATTAACCCGTCACTCAAAATTCATACAAAAGCAGCCGCTTCGGTGGCTGGACCGACTAGGCCATCCTCTCGACGTCAGCCTCGCCGTAGCTTTGCCTGGCTTTGCTCGTTTGAGACGACTTACGTCACGATTGCGCTGGGCCTTCTCCGAGCGCTTGCCAGAGTGGGCCGTTTATAACGAAAAATACAGCCACCAGGATCAAAATACAAACGGGCGATTGTCATTTACGGATATTGTGGATCATATTCAACCTATTTTTGAACACGACGGGAATATTTCAAATTTCGTTGAAGTATCCCTTTAATAGGCTGCTAAAACCAGCAATCTTGATGGTGCGGAGTGCACGTTGCAAAAGAACCGTGGAAGCTCACTGTCAGCACGCGCTCAGCAGTCGCGCACACGGATATGGCCGCCAGTGAATACTCCCTATACATAGCTTGCAAGTGTCGGCATTGCGTTCAATCCTACCCTACCCGTTTCGATCTGGATGAGCATCGTACCGGCATGCGGTCGTGTATCACTACTGCGTAGCACACGTTAAGGGCCCCAGTCTAGCGGTTGTACTGCACTGGCTAAATTTCTCATCTACAGCTGGGAAACTCGTTGCCGGTTGAGGCAGACCAACTTCTAGGCTGTATAAACATACACACAACCCAATTTTGTCGCCATTGCTGAGTACTGACGGTTATTTTTACTTACTGGTTTCTTCGAAGAACAACTTCTGCAGTGTGCAACTAACACGGCGAACAGAAACGCTCGCGACGTATAAAATACTGGCATGGCGGCGAATGACGTCCCATGCAAGCAACTCAGTCACGTAAATTCCATATCTGGTATGCTGGACAAAAAAAAAATTAGTTAGACATTTCAACCTGGAATATGCGAGAAAATATAGGCGAAGCAAAATAAGAATTTGTAAAAATCCCGCATTTTTCGTGGACACCTTCCAGCGGCGTGGAGAGATCAAAGTGATGTTTTAACTTAACGCATACCAGACCCGAAAACATTCAAGATGGCTGCGCCATTGTGGAAAGGTGTATACCCGAGCGTGGTTGGCGTGGTGCGCTTCTTTTGTTAAAGATATCATGCACAAAGAAGTTAAGTCCCGGTGATGGTGAGATAGTGCTGCCGAAGCCAATGCCTCTTCGACTTAGCTGCAGCAGCAAACTGCAAACGATGCAATATTTAGAGGACGTAATTTTCGCGACTGAAAGCACATATCTCTCTCAATCGTGAAATTGCGGCCCGCAGTTTCCCAAGCCCACCCGCAAAATAATTGACCCGCGAAAATAAGGTCGTTTACGGTATATCCATCCATGTGTCAATGCTGACACGAAGGAATCGTCTATGAATGCGAGTATTTAGAGTGTTGCAGCTACTATGCAAATTGTGTTTTAGGAACTCATAATCACGTGCGGTTTTCAAAAGGCAATTTCTTCGAACATTCTACGTTAAAGGAGGCGGTCAGAAATGTAATTTCGTGTGCATTGCAGAAATTTATTTGGGCATTTCTGCCGTCAAGATGTAGGCGCCAAATGCTTCACAACTTCAACGCTTAGCGGGATGGAGATTCCGTTTCAGAAAACACGGCAGCATTCCTGTCCGTCACTCCACGAGCATAATTGCTGAAGAGAGGCTTCAGACATTTCCCGGTGATGAGTTCCAGGAGATGCTGCCCGTGAACTTTGCCCTGGTTCCCACAGACGTCGTCGTCGTCGCGTAGTCGGAGGCCAGCGCCTTTCGTGGCCGCATGGGCGTTTGGGAGAGGGTAAGAGGAGAGTGTACGGCAGGGTGCGCGGTGCCCGTATGACAGGAATGTAGGTTAAGGATGCGTCGATTGATGTCTCGGTCTGCATAACTCGAAAGTTGAATTATTTTTTTTTCCCTGAGTTTCGCGCGTTGCTGTCATCGGTAGCCGGCGTGATTTTTGCTGGATCTGTCAAATTATAATTTGTGTGGCGCGCAACCAGCTTAAAGGGCAACTCCGGCCAAAACTCAAAATGAAATAAATTACTGGTATCGTTGTAGTGACACAAAATACGACCCCAGCCAAAAAATTACGTCCGGGCGACGCCGCGTTCTCAACTAATGCCGATAATAAAAATGCGACCCGCCGCGAGCCGCTGCTCCTTAGCGGGCGGCCAGCGGGTTGCCGATCACTAAAGCAACATTGGGCGGTGACGTCACTATCGTTCTCTTTTTTCCTCCGGTCCGGACGGGCGCACCCGTTGCGCGCGCTTCGCGCTTCTTTGTGCCGCTACCACCGCTACTTCGGCTTGTGATTGCGTGTTTAGCCGTTGCTTTTATCTGTAGCCCGTGTAGCTTCGGTATAGCCCTTTGTTTATTTGCTTGTGAGGACTTCAAGACTCGTTTTAGCGAGCAACTCGGTGCGCCCAAGACTGCCCAGCTGTTCTTTGGAAGATGCCGAGTACAACTTGTAGCGCTGTGGGCTGCTCAAACAACCCGCTGCGCAACCCGGAGGTGCTTTTTCATAAGTTTCCAACGGATCGGAAATTGGAGAAGGTGTGGGTGAACGCAGTTCGACGAGTGGACTTTGGAAAGCCTTGGACGCCGACCCCCAGATCGAAGCTCTGCTCCGATCATTTTTCGCCGGAGAGTTACGAACGAAACCTACGGGTGTTGGTTGCTTGCGGCTTATGTGGTAAATTAGTGTCGCAGCTTACAAATTCGGCTTTTACGCGCCTGAGGGAAAAAGAACAAAAAACAGACGTGTACAGCCCAGCACACGTCTGTTCGGGCGCCGCGGCCCGCGCCGGAGAGCCTCAAAGCTTCGTGTCTGGGAATGACCCGCAGCGCGAAAGCGAGAGGGCCCCCAGTACTGTACGTCACTGGCAGCGCGGTGTGGAGCAACGCCGCTCCATCCACGGAGCCCCGATGACAATTTAGGCCTAGCGACGAGTACGGGGGACAGCACACAGAGCGACAGCCGCGAGTACGGCACCGAACGAGTTCACTCGTTTTCCAGTCGCTAGCTTTTGGGTATACAAGCGACGAGTACGGCATAGTGCACGCACAGCGGCGGCCGCCGAGTGCGGCACCGAACGAGTTGACGGGTTTTCCAGTCGCTAGCTTTTGGGTTTACGCACTAACTCTTGCTACATATGCTGGATAACTACCACGTATACAGAATTAAAACAAAATCAGCTTACCTTCTATCTTTAGACGGCTAGCGCAACAGAGGTAGGTGCCGCTTGGCCTGCGTACTCGTTGAACGAGAACGATCCTGACGTCACGTCCACGATTTCCAGTGTTGCCGGGGCCTCGAGCGGCTAGTTCCGGTTTTGTCGGCCGCGCCCCAAACAGAACTTTGAGGCGTCGATATCTTTAAAACTACGCACGATAACGAGAAAAAAATTACACCTTGCAATTCAGGGACGCTGGCTGCACTAAAAACAGTCATAATCCCAAAATCGAAAGTATGGACCGGAGTTGCCCTTTAACTTTGGGGCTAAAACTTCCGTCAACATTACCTGGAAAACACCTGACATCTATTTCTAATCCCTAAACTGAACTTCCGAATTGCCTTCGTGTTTCCTTTAACACTCACGCGAAGAATAACACTCACACACTAACACACACACACAAAAAAAATTCCTGCAGGATGCTAGGAGAAGAAAGCGTCCAGCGTTCTTGTTCTGGAATTTCTACGAACAACAGGCGTTTCGTGACAACGCCTTTAGTTCTCCGACTCCAGTAACTGACGGCTTAAGAAACAAAGGGTGTGGCCTGTCCCCGGCATCCTCTCATGCCCCTCCGCAGCAAATGGGATCGTGACATTAGCTCACAGGGAACGCCCAAGGACCCAATCGCGAAGAAGGGGGCGCGGTCATAATAAGCCACGATTGGCGGCAACCCTGTAAAATTCCCGTGTGCGGACTTGATCAACCGCGCAGCCTGTATGCTGCCGACCGCACCGCAGTACCTAAAATGCCTACAAGCCAATAGTATCGATTTGACCTTTAACAAGCATAAGAGTCACAAGATTTCAAACCTTTCCACCTACTTCCATTGTTTTGCTAGTTTCTTTTTTTGGCTCACGTGAGTGTTATTTTAACATTTTGGAGTTGACGGCGGTCTCACCCTCTTTACGCTTAAACCTTTCCTTCGCAATTTCTTAAAGGTATCTTGACTACTGCCTGCAGTAGGCCAAATGTAAAATTCTTGCCAGCTATCATCATTATGGCATTAGAAACCGCCGTATATATTAATATATATATATATATAATATATATATATATATATATATATATATATATATATATATATATATATATATATATATATATATATATATATATATATATATATATATATTGTTTTTTACATCTTCCAGTTGTGGACAAAGCGCCTCTGCATTTAACTCGGTTTTTACGATATTGTGACAAATGAAGTTGTGCACTCAACAAGCTGCTGTTTAATTTGGGTTAAAAAAAAAAAAGACGGCCGCGAAATTTTGGAAAAGGAATTTTCAGCAGAGAGGTCGCAGGCTCGGCACTCGAGCAGGAGTGAACTGGGCCATACAGGTCAGTGAGCGGTCATTATCGAAGACGTGCTGTGAAAAGTTCGTACTGGACTTGAAGCAGTTGATGCTATTTTCGTTTTATGGCTCCCAGATTGCCGGGACCATTGTCTCGCGGGCGAAACTATCGGTACGGGAACCCGCCCATACGGAGGAAATTTTATAATTGATCATGAGTACACTAGATGGCGCTTCTTTTTGCATAAGGACCAACGCCTACGTCAGTGGTAAAACGCCAGCTATTAAACGCGCACTTTTCTACATGCTCAACGTAGACAACACCCCCAACATAGGTAACTAAGTACGAATAGCTTCAAATACGCAATCACACATTCATTCCGAAGATTCTCGAACATTAGGCCGTCAGCAAAACCTTGAAAAAATTATTGTCAGCCGAACAACTGCAGACAGCTTTATTTTCGCCTGAATAATTATGAACGGCAACAACTAAATATTAATTAATACTAGTAAGAACCACTCTCATTACCAAGCTGGTATTATCTTATTTTTTCATCAGTGTATCTTATGACAATTATTGCATATCATTAATATTTGCCAATCATAACGAAGAACCGTAATACAGTGCAACCCACTTACAACAATACCACATATAACAATGTGCTGCTTATAACGATCAGTTTCTAGAGTTTCTAGACTGGAAATGATCAGTTCCTAGTCCGGATACGCGAGGACAGCCGTGTCCGTCGTATTATATACCCGTTCTTCATCCATGTTTATCTGAGGCTGTTTTTCATCATGTTTAACTGTTACCAACTGGCCCAAATCACCACCATACTTCTAGTCCAGATACAACAATAATCGGTTATAACGATTGAAATTTCGGGTTTTCTCATTATCGTTATAAGTAAGCTGCACTGTAATACAGAGGGTTAGAAAATGACGCATATCAATTAAAAGTTTGTTGTTTCTACTGAAACTCTTCGTTCTTTGAAAGCCCTTTAGCAGAATGAACGCTGGAGATGAGGCGATCTCGTCTCCAGAGTTGGCTCTGATAAAGTGAAGATAGATGGGAGGAGGTTTACCCTGAACTCTTAAGGGGTACTCCAGCGGGTCTTTGGGGCTACCCGAACTGACTATATAGGGTGGTTCAAGTCACCAGGCTCGATCTAAAATGGACCGTAAAAATCAACGCCTGCACGTAGCCATCTAAACTTTTCATCAAAGGTGTCTTTCACAGGTCGGTTTTTTCTTGTAACATTACAACGCATAGTTCTCTTTTAGTAAAAAATAGGGCCAAGAAACTTGCCAGGGTGTATGGCAAGCGACGACCCAGACGACCAAGTCCAGTAGCCGGGTGTGTTTGGCGTTCGTATTGATAGATGGCGTCGGGAGCAGCGTCTGAAGGAGCAGCCGACCAGCGAAAGAATAGTAGACGACACGCAGACGAAATCCGTTGGGAGCAAAAGCGCCGCCACTATGCAGACGCGTTTTTTTTACTTTAAGTTTTGCTTTTATGGTTTGCATCTATTTTTAACCAAAGGTACATTCCAAAAATATTATATTAATTTTAATAAACCACGGTGGTTTGCGAGCCGTCGCGATAAGGTGGTAGCGCCATCTATCAATACGAACGCCAAACACACCCCGCCACTGGACCCCTGTCGTCTGCGTTGCTGCCCGCCGTAGACCCTGGCAAGTTTCTTGGCCTTATTTTTTACAGAAAGAGAGCTACGCTTTGTAATTTTACAAGAAAAAACCGACCTGTGAAATACACCTGTCACGAAAATTTTAGATTGCTACGTGCAGGCGTGGATTTTTACCGTCCATTTTAGATCGAGCCCTGGTGACTTCAACCAGCTCATATTTTCAAAAATCACCCGCCTTTACATTTTCTCATATGCTATTTAGTAACGCAAAATTCAAAATAGTTATTGCGAAATCGGCAAGTGAAAACGATGCCAAAACCAACGCTCAAACATACCCGCGCTTTTCAGTGCCGTGACGTCAGGGGGAGGAGGCTTGCGGGTCGAGCGGGCTGTCTAAAAATGGACTATGCCGAGCATTTGTTTCATGCTGCTGCACGGGTGCTGGAGCGAGCTTCCAAAGCATTCGTTTTTAACGCTATGAAACTGCTTGTAATCACTTGGGAACGAAGTCCACAGTCCCAAGAGTGAACCCCTGCATTCCCCCGACGTCACTTTCATTGTTACCACGAGAGACTTTCACTTTGAAAAACACGGTGCGGACCGAAATTATAAGACCAATAACTTCGCAAAAAAACATTATTTTGGCCCAATATTTGAGTTACTTTTTTAGCAATTTTTTTTAGCACATTTTTAGACAAGTCGGGGACTATTATATACCACTCACGAGTGAAACGCCAGTGATCGGCTCGAATCTTCTTTCAATCACTACGTGAAGTATTTGACTGCATCGTCGGACGCTTGGCGTTGGGCTCTGGTTTTGTGACGCGCCGCAAGTTACAACCACCATACAACTAAAACATGGACATCCAATGTTGCTCGGTGAGGTTCCAAAAAAGTTGATCAGGGCATCGCCCCGTACATTTCCTTGTACCTTTCACGCGTTTTTTTATAGAGTCACACAGCCTATGCTCTGTTTACCCTTATGCTAAGACTGGTGCTAATGCCAGAAGTGCGAGATCGCGGCTTTAAAACGTTCTTCAGTAAAACGAACGCTCGCGCTAGGAAGGCACTTCTCAAAGCCAGGGGCGCGACCTAGCTTGGGCTGCAGTCTCAGCTTAAGGCGTGGACGGTCTATAGACGCTTTGCTGCAGCTGTGCGTGGCGCCGCCATTACCGACCTTCAGTTTTTTTTCCCTATTATTCCGTTTATTTCACTTCATCATTACCACAGCAGGACGTGTTATCGCCATTTCAGATTCAACTGTTTCCATCTCCCCAGCATCGGCCTGTCTGGAGGCTCGTCAGTGCCCGATTCAGTGGCTCGGCACCTCGGTAAGACAAGAGAAGGTCAGCAATGGCGGCTGTAATCTGGCGCGTGTGCCAAGCGTTAAAAAATTACGCCCTCTAATGGTCGATCTGAAAATTTCTGCAGACTAACGTGCGCAAAAAAAAAAAACACGAACAATCTGGCAAGTCTATAACTGATATAACTCTTACTTCCAAGAAACTGTACACAATTGAGAGACTTGCCATTTTTATTGTGTCTTTTGTGCAACCCACTTTGCAGTATTTTCAGATCGACCGTAAGAGGGCGTAATTTTTTAAGAAGTTATATAGAATGTACGCAAAGGTTCTTGGTGCGGTGAGAAAGACGCCGTCATGTCAAGCTGCGGTGAGAATTGCCTGAGTATCTTTTTAAAATTCATCCTCCAAGCTTAGAGTTCTACGAATCACGTCTTCGTTTTCTCACCAAGCGGATGCAGGGGCGTGATCATTTTGAGCCACGTGGCGTAATGTTTGCTCCTTTTAATGTCCGTCGCTAGAGGGAGCAGAGCACCTTTCCAGCGCATACACGAGGAATAAGGGAGGGCGTGAAAAAACTCGTGTTGCCCATTGACATCATGGAGCTCCCTAAAAAATATCTAGACGTGATCATTTTTATTTTTCGTCTTACGAATCGCGTGCAATGCCGGCTAGAGCCCCGGGCACGTACACTTTATCTCGTTGAATGCAATAATTTAAAAGTCCACGGAAGAAGTTCTTGACTTCGTCCATTTTAGGGCGAAAACTCAAGCTACGCGCTCCAACTTTTCTAAGATAGCAGACAATTACAATCATGCGCGACCTATCTATCTGCTAAAAACAAAAACAAACATCGCGTCACCGTTTTTAGTCGCGTTTGTTTGTTTTTCTTTTTTTTTTTTAGTAGAAAGGTTCCCATACAATTGTAGTTTTGGGGGTCTTTTCGGGTGGTTAGAGTCCGCTAAATATTTGACTATCGCCAAAAAAAAAAAAAGTTTTCTAAGGTAGCATGCTAGAGCCAGGCGCTAGGCCAACGCCCCCTGTTTTTCAAATTCTTAATCTCGGGAGCCTTGCCCACTACACAAGAATGTTGATGTCGCATACTGAAGCATATCTATCAAAAATATTTTGTAGGATAGGTACATTTCGTGAATATTGCGTTCTCTACAAACGTTAAGAAAGGAAAAAACAAAATTACACATTTCGCTAGATTCCTTTTGAACACGAGCAACATTTAAATACCGAGACGGCAAGCGCAGTGTAAGTGCGTCGTCAAACCGATTTGCCGAACATCACTTATCCCTTCCACGCCGTAATCACTGTAACAAAAAAGGAAAAAAAGAAAAGAAAACGCTCACAGCAAGACTGTTTTAGAAGTGCCGAAGCATTAAATAATTCCAGATCGGTACGGCTTCATCGACCAAATAAGAACTCTCGACCACTCAAAGCGATAAGTACTGATTACCAAACAAAAGGCGGTTGCACTCACCCAGATTGCAGTGCAGCGTTGGTGAGCTATCCGACCAGCAGCAGACGAAACACTCCTGAAGACGGTTGCGCTCTCAAGAAAATAGATATTAAAAGAAAAACGGCCCCGGAAGGAGGAACCACTCAGTCGGAGGCTGCAACGACGAGCAAAAAGCAGCAGGCGACGCCGAGCTCCGTCGGCGCCTGATCACAAACCGGTCTCAGTGGATCCGACTTTTCGTCTTTGCAGAAATCCCCGAAATGATTAGATACGATGATCGACGCACAATGCAACAATGTGCGCGCGAGAGTTCGGCAGAACACTTTCCGATGGAACCTCAACGAACGCGGCGGACTATTCCTGTGTCGCGGTGCAAAACGCGGGAATGCGTTGCGGAGTGCGGAAGAGCACTGCACGCTTCCCGCCGCCGAACCGCGCACTGAACGGAGAAACCCCCGAAGCACTGAGCCAACCGCGGTCCGGACGCCGGGCTCCTTTTCGAGAAAAAAAAAGCGAATAAAAAACAAACCAAAAAACGCATCCGTTTGACGGAGGTGGTGGAGCGCCGGTACAGAGAGCGAAGAACCCTAGGACTCTCCTCTCCCCGGCACGCGAAGATCCTCGATCTGCGCATGCGTGGGCCCGTGACGTCGACCCTACGTCATCACCGGGGACCCCTTTCTCCTTATTCTCTCTTCATCCCCCCGCGACTTCTTCTTTCGTACCTTTCGTGTTTGTTTCTGGTTGTGACAGATTATTTGGGGGAAAGAAAAGGGGGGGGGGGGTCGGTCGTTATTTCGACTAGATTTTCCTTACGCAGGTAGAAACTTTTCTTTTCTTCCCTCTTCGCACGAAAAAAAAAAAAGTCATATCCCGATTCACGCTCGCCAATATTGAAAGGTACAAGATTCTTTTTTTCTTCTTGGTTTCGTTACTAAATATTCCCTTTCTTTTTGGCGTGCAGCTTTCGCTTGCGAGGCTACGTGGAGGCTAATTTGATTCGTGATTCGGTGTTTCATGCGCACTTCGTGCGTGCCGCACGTCGTTGGTCGTTCGGGATATTAAATTTGGTTCCAAGACCTGCCCCTTTTCATCCGATGATTCTGGGTATTCTTCTTGTGCCTCGAGTTTGCTTGTTTCTACTTTTCTGTTCTCGGTAACGCGTTCGTGTTTATATTCTCCTTAGAAAGGCTCTGCGCACGAAACGCAACGCCGAAGCGTATCAGAAAAAAAGAAGGAAATAGCCGAATTTGGTAAATACGCGCAGATAAAAGCACGGCTTCCCATTTTGTATAGAGTGGGATACTTTCTTCCGATGTTCCAGGTACTCACCTCATATATATGCTACCATAGAACTTACACACATATATATATGTATCCTTTTTGAGAGGGGGGGGGATTGTGATTTTGTTAGGGGAGAGATAATCAGAAGATGACTAGAACCAAGACAAGAAGAAGGGAAGACGGAGGCAGTTTTCCGCTCTCAAATAAGTGACTGAGCTTCGTCGTGCGTCTGCTCTCGAGAACCCAGGCGCGCCGAAAGTGCCTTTCCTGGCAGGGATACACTTTCAAGGGTGCTTCGTAGTCTTGAACGGAGACCACGAAATGAAGGTACTTCCACAAATGTAATAATGCAAAAAAAAAAATATATATATATATATAACGTTGTTGTTGTTGTATTTTTGTGAATGGTAGCTACTGTATTGAAAAAAAGGGGGGGGGTAGACGCTATCGTTATCCGTGGAATAAAAATTTAATAATGTGCTGTTTGTTTTGTCAAATATTTCGCTCGTTGATCTAGAAATCTCCTGTCTAATAGCCGGTTACCATGATCTAAAGAAAAAAGGGTAGCACACCTGGTTACTGATTTTTAATGACAGATGCTTAGCCATCAATTAACTGTTAATTGCTTTGTAATTCTAAAACACATTTCTCCTCCCTAGTAATACGTTGCAAATTTTAATTTTCCTTCTTTGTACCCTAGATGTAAAAAGTGTTGCTTTCATTTTTCTTTTTTTGGATGTTGTTGGAACTTATATTAAGAGAATATTTGACTGCTATGTGAATGATTAGATAATATAATTTTTTTGCCTCCTCTCACGACATTGAAACGTACAAACTTCTAATTATGATAGGTACTGAGCATTTTAAAGGCTTGGATTGTTTTGAATCAATGATGACCCGTGCAGTGTGACAAACCTAAAAGCGCAGCGTGGGATTTCTGTGTTTATAGTAGGGCTGGGTTTCGAGTAAACGTTTTAACCCGATTAATCGCCACCCTTTAATCAATTAATTAATCCATTATTCGGGCTCGTTTCTTTACCTGCAGGATTTTTTTTTAGTCAAAACTAATATTATTTTTTGGCGTTGCTGAATTTGTGATAAACGGCGCATTATACAATTTCGATTATAAAACAACCCCTGATGTGTTCTCGAGAATACTTCAAAGACAGGCACACTCACAGATTGTTACTTCAGCTGCATGAGGCAAAGTGGTGCGTTGATATTCTCCGGCAAAAGCGACCTCCTTTGATTGTCCACATTAGTCTCCGCTGCGCTAAACGGACACTCGAACGGCGTCGAAATTGACCGGGACACGTGTAAACCTCTGTACTTGTCGAAAGTTGCAAATCTTGCCCCTAAAGTCAGTTTACTTTAGGCTGAAATTTTACCTAAAGTGTGTCCTTCATACAAGTGCCTCGTGCACGTCTAATATTTGTTCATTTTGGTTCCACGTGTAATTTTCCAATGGTCCACGTGTAATTTTTATTTTATTTTGGTTCATCACAATTGGCCGATTAACCGGTTAAAAAAATTAATCGCGATTAAAACATAAATCGAGTAATCGGTAGGGTAATCGATCAATTGCCCAGCCCAGTTTAAACTGCTTTATTGTACTTGTGCCTGGCCTTTCACAAATGAAGAGTTTGTTCCAGCGCTTCATCAAACGTTTTGTACCAACGCCACTACTGCTTTGACTCTCCTCGCCTCCCTCCGGTGAGTTGCGGGGACAGGCGACCCCCCCCCCCTCCTTTCCCAACCTGCAACCTGAATGCATTTTAACCGGATTTTAACTTAATGTACCGTATAAAGTTTTTAACATCTTGATTCTCGGACAGAGGCGAGGACAGAAGAAAAAAGAAGTGTGCATACAAGTATACATTTTAATGGAGCTACATTAGTGACTGCAAGCTTCGATGATGTTATCCAAATTAAGAAAACATAACGAACTTCAGCCCCCCAACCCCCCCTCTTTCCTGCGTGACCTTGTCAGTGGTTTAATTAATACCGGCTGCCGGTTGCGTTCTGTGTTATGACGCAAGAAGCCCGCTTACAGGATATGGGGTTATAGTAAATCGAAAATAAAAATTATAGAAACAAATATTTTTTTTTAGACGAAAAATTTAATTACGCGTTGCCGAATACTCATTTTTTGCCAAAATATAGCGGTAGTGGTCCGATCTAGATGCCATAATTTCAGCGCTAACCGTGACCTCATTCAAAAGTTACAAGGGATTTTCTGAAACGCTTAATGGGAAAATGGAACCCATTTTCGTCCGTTTTCCGTAAGTGGCGCCATGGAGCTCCATGTATTAGAAAAATCTGTCGGCCGCCATTTTCGCATTAAATTTCGAAAAAAAAATACGTATAAATTTTAAATAAAATAACGGGTAGTGCTGAAACTTTGGCATCTGCTTCGAGCCGCTAGCCCTATATTTGGCCGTAAAATGTGCATTCAGCAATGCGTAATTTATTTTCTGCAATTAAAAAAAACGTTTTTTTTTGTGTAAATTATGAACATTAAAGCTAAGAAGCCATTTTGGATGGTTCTCAAAAGTCGGTTTCTCAACGCATCGCGCAGCAATTTACTACAGAGGTGTGGCTAGATAGTAGAAGCTTGGAGTGAAAATATCAACGGACGAACTTACCCTGTTCAAAAAAAGATAAACTTGTTCCGGACTATCTGCGGCGGCATTCGCAGGCAACATCATGACCATGCTCGTCTATAGTTGTATCTGCCGCCGAGAGATAAGAGAAGCGTCAAGGGCGCGCTGGCGCCGAGCTCAGACGATCTTCAGAAGCTTTTCCGCGCCTCTCTCAACGTGCGATTGTACCCCTTCCTAATTAAAACGATCCTAGCGGCGTAATTCTGCGCAAAGCATCTCCGATACTGGATGGAAACTTGCGGTTTCGATTTGCCAAACTTCACTTTATGACATCCCGTCACGGCCAAATACAACAATGCTTGCATTTTCAAATCTGCGACTTTTTATAACTTTATAATATGCAGTAGGTGTTGCCTACCGATACGGATAAAAAGCTCGGGCACGTTTTCTCGTGCTCCAGACGTATCCGAGTTTGTGCGCAGGTAAACACAGAATGACTATGGCGCACGTAAGAAGAAGTATACTGACGCGGTCATCCTGTTCCATCGTCTCTTCGATTGCCTGGGCTTCTTAAATTACCCGTGAGCGGGGAGGGTCATGCTGCAGTCTGGAATGATAACCAGGCCGTTAGAAAGATATGGAACGCGACAGGCCGTACAACTACTCCTCGCTAAGCCTAGGAAAGCCCTTACGGCGGCTGAACGTCCGTGTTACAACGAGGGCTCTCACGAAGATGAATGGGTGCAATGCAAGCGAGCGCTGACTTTATTTCCAGGCAGTGCTAAGATGCACTACTTCGTCAACGGGGCGATCGAAACTGAAACTATGACACTCCTCCGTGGCCAACCAAGTCCCATAATGCAACGAGCGCAGTCTCGTGTGCAGGAATTTTCGGAAACTGTCAATTCTGAAAGTGCGATAATTTAGTGATACAAAAGATTGCACGAGGAAGCAAGGAATTAGATCCCTCCTGGCTCCCCATTCTTGGTACGGACATGATCGGTAGAGGCGCTGCATACATCATGTCTCACGTTGCGCCATCTTTCAACAGCACATAGAACTAAGCATTACAAATCTGTAAAGCAAAAATAAAAAACTGTATGAATTAAATTGTTTTTTATGAGTAGCCCGCAAGGCAAAAAACTGTGACAATATTTAATAGTCCCCTTTGAAGGAGCCATGAAACGATTTTTCAACTTCTTCCTCCTTAGCTTCAAACCTCAACTCAAAATCGAATTGAAGAAATTACATGGTCGTGACATGCTTGGGCACCGGTGCAATGACTCCAAGCTTTCACCGTGCTTTCGAAGCCGAACTTGTCATTCGCAAGTGATGATAAGTTCCGTCAGGGCTCTCATTGGCTACGAACGCGAATCCGAATATTCGTCGACGGATTCATTGTTGACGAGCACCTACGTCCAAGTGACGCAGATCTCGTGCCCAATGCGTGAGCTAGGTCGGCTGTCGTGATTTGGGTTACGCTGACATGCTTTAGGTACAGCGGATGAATCAGTGAAAAGGCGGAGAGCTTTCGAATGAAAGGAGGTACCAAATAGTACGCTAATATCAAATGTTCGTACCCAAAAGCTGACTTTTGACTTTCTACCCTCCTCATTTTGGCCCACTAAACGATATGCGATTAGTAAAGTCCCCATCTAAAATCATTCATCCCAGACCAAACTTCATTTCATGGCCCCTTTAAACGGATACTGATTCGAAACTTGAAATACACAGAAAACATCATGAAGTAAAGGCCCATTCACACACTTGCGACTCCTTAGAACCGAGCGCTTTAAAACCTCTTAAAGTTTCTCACGACGAGAGAACACACGGATACGCTGGCGCCATCTATGCGGTAACCTTCGTACTGCATTTCACTAGAGCGAAGTTTTTCCGGTATTTGCGAAATCAAATGTGCGTACTGCTTATGAGAAATGTTCGTTTAAACATTGACAAATGTTTTTCAAGCCAAGAAAGAAAGAATAATGCGCGAAAGAAATAGAAAACGTACGAGACCGCCAAGTTTTCCACTGCTACCCGACAGGTGGTGCCGGTGTGTCCTTTCATCGTAAGAGATTATAAGAGGTTTCAAGGCACTCGGTTCTAACAGCTCCCAAGTGTGTGAACAGGCCTTCCGTCGAATAGGATCTGCTAAGCCTGTAATTGATAATCGCATGGTTGTATTTTAGTCGGATGGCTATATTTTTTCGTTCTAACTGAAGGAATTTTGGCGAGCGCTTCAAAATCAGCCATCGAAGAGTGCAATGCATCTCGGGAGATCCGGTAGATCCGGCGCGGCCTTGACGTCATCATGCCATGAAGGGCCAAGCGTACTTTAGTTACAAGCTTTGCCACTGTCCAGCACTGCCAAGTGCCTGATCGAGAAATTTCGCTTTCTTGGGGGGAATACCCCAGGGTCCGAAATGGATTTGAGTCAAGATGGTCTAACGAGTCAAAAGATCCAACGCGTCCAAAGATCCATTATTGAACCTCCTGACTCGTTGGATTGCTTGACGCATTGGACCACTTGACTCGCCATGGATCTTTTGACACGTTGGATCTACTGGCGCGTAGGGCCTCTTAACCCATATTGGATCTCTTGACTCGTGTTTGACGAGTCAGGAGGTCCAACGAGTCAAGCGGTTTATTATCTTACCTTGTGACTCCATGGACCTCTTGATTCTCTGTCCGATCACCGGGAAAGGGGGAGAAGGACTTCGAAGAAAGTCAGAAGAAGAAGGGGAGGAAAAGGAACAAATGAAAGCAAAACAACGATGAATTATGACTTTCACGTGGAAAGGAGCAGCGTGACGGTGACTGCAGTGTAATGGGGTGGGATCCCGCAAATAAAAACGAAGCAACAAGAAAGAGGGAGATGGGAGAAGAGGAATCCTCTTCTCCCATCTCCTCTTTCTTGCTGCTTTGTGACAGGTTTTGGTTTCGGCTGGCTGTGTGACGGCGTTGTGCGTATTCCTTTCAATCGGCTGGTTATCAACACCATCTCTTCGTACGGTATATGCTTGACTATCGGAGGAATTTCACGAGTGACTCTGCGCGTTGTATACATTCGCATAGACGCAGGTTCTTTCGTGAATTTAGAAACCAACAAACAGCTAGTCGGCGACTTCCTTACGAGGCGCGTATTCGCAGGGTGAGCTCAACTGGCAGGACATTTTGGGTTGTGTGGATGATTAGAAAAGCGCATTGTCAGACATCCAGAGGGTCAACGTGTCTTTCTGCAGTATGTTTCCGATATGAATGGCGGAGAAAAAAAGCTCACCGGAGAAAAGCTCACAGCAAAAGCTCAGCGGCCTTTTGAAGGATGCGGAGAAAAGCTCACTAGCTAATCTGTGAATTGAGCTTTAACTCAACTGAAATACATAATTTCAACTGAAGTGTGAATTTATTGCGCACTTTGCCAACAAAGAAATATGTTTACATGTAGATTGAACGGTAAATAGAGGATTGCATGGGAAGATGCAAACAGTGTAGTCAACTTGAATGTTCCTGGGTTGTTACGTTTCTTTACTTTTTATATCTTGTCGGGCATTAAATACATAAATAAAATTCCTAAATCTTCATATTTCACCATTTATTGAAAGAAAGTTCTAATCGTTTGGAGTGTTAAGCTATTTTTAATGGCAAATTAAGTTGATATTCTCTACAGCTAGACTACATCAGAATTAAAAAGGGGAAGAGTCAGGATAAAACAGACGAGATGAAAGTGGAACGAATGCTGAATCAGAACTCCAATTAAAATGTCTGCGTGTAGCTGTATTCCCATGTCGCTTCTTAGCTGCTCTAAAATTCCCGTCATCAAAGGAACATTGAATTGAAAACGATCGCCTTGTATAAAAATTCAATTCAAGGCGATCGAGCTTTTCTCTGGGTATGTCAAAAGACCGGTGAGCTTTTCTACGGACCCGCACATAAGTGAGTGAGCTTTTCTCCGGTGAGATTTTTTCTGGTAAGCTTATCTCCGGTAAGCTTTTCTTCGTTGAGCTTTTCTCCGGGATTCTGCCGATATGGCCAGTGCAGCATGACTGCTAACTGGCACCACGCTGTACGGAGAACCAGCATCGGCGAGCGTTCGTGTAATCACTGCTGCTTAGTGCACGCAAAAACCCCAGGCTATAGCCTATACTCCGTTTCACCTAAGGATGGACCGCAGCCGAGGCCATCCCAGGCAATCCGGCGCGGCGAGAGTGTCACGGGACATCTCGCTACGCGCGTCGCCGCGCCGAACCGGAAGGTCACGTGACATACTGTCGGCGCAGGATCGGTTGCGCAGTTTCGCAGCGACCGTTACGGTCAATCTTAAAGTGAAACAGAGTACAGTAGTCGAAGGGTCCCGGCTAAATTGCTAATTCGCGGGTTAGAGATATGTCGCCCACTGAATGACTGACAAGCATCGCGCAGTCTCAATATCCACAAACACCACTCAGGTTGACTGCGTGCGATTCACCGTCTTGATTTTCTCTGTCTGATGTCTCGTGGATTATGGGAAAATTGAGAACGGGGAATCTCGTACTTGGTTGAACAACGACGCCCCAACGGTGACGAACGTGTCTGTCAAATGAAAGTCCGCAGAAAAGGATTGGGACCTCCAAAGAGGCAGGAGCGTCATTGCTTTGCTGGGCCCACTGATTTAGCTTTCTGCACAGGCGAAACGAATTTCCCATAATTTATGCGTAGCCTACAAGGGTATCTATAGCACCTATTTCAGCGAGCGTGAACGCGACACAATCTTGTTTCAAAAACTTGCGAAGGGCGTCATCTTTCATGGCGCTGGTGGGTCATTGTTCTGTAACGAATAGACAAATCGATCAAATGATTGTTCATTGTAAAATATACACGCTCTTTATGTCGATCCTCTTGTACGAACTATAGTTTTAAAACGAAAATCCACCCTATCATAAGCTGTTCTTTGACGTGCACGCTAAGTACTAAGCTAGTGAGCAAGTTTTTGAAGCCTGCGTTTTTAACCTACCTATTTCATCACGTTCATCAGTAATATCGTGTAAGATTAAACGAACCACTTACGTCAAGTCTTTAGAAGGTTCGTTTCATAAGCGCAATCTTGGCATTTCGTGGATGGTTTCTCCAACTCAGACTACGGGACATCTCCCCAAATTTGGTTTACCTGGACTCCACACAACACCTTTTGCAAGGTTTCAACTTCTCTGCAGTGTTCCTGAAGGCACGAATGAAACGAATTTCAGCTGAGCCTATTGGTGCTATTATGCCCATTGGTAACATTACCATTTTTCACTGAAACCTTGAGACAATAGTGTTTGATTCACACTTTAAGATCCGTTCACACTCTTCCGACCGAGTACGACCGAGAGAGACCAGACCGGTTTTGGGTCTCTTGCGATATCTTATGACCGGATGCGCTACAGCGGAGCTGGTCCTAAGAGATCGCAAGAGGCTTAAAACCGGTCTGGTCTCTTTCGGTCGTACTCGGTCGTACTCGGTCGCAAGAGCGTGAACGGGCCTTTAACGTTTGTCTGGTAAATAACGCTCCTCACTTAAGTTTCCGTCATGACTGAGTTGGTTTTTATCAGCTTAGCGCTGCTGAGCTTGGAGTGGAAAGTAAATAAACAGGTCATTTATCCCCCCCCCCCCAAATCCCCTTTGTTTGTCGCAATTATGTGGTGTTTTTGTCATTGTGTTTTATTGGTGTGGGTACATATTAGTATATTTTACTTGGTGGGACACTCTTCTAACGCGTTCTCTTCATATTTCCGCATATTGATTGCCTTGTAGAACACGCACAGATTCTATTTCCGACCAATAAACTCATCGGACAAAAGCTCACCGGAGAAAAGCTCGCCTGACAGAATCTTTCCGGACATAAGCTCACCGATTTTTCACAAACCCACGGACCAAGGCTCACCTTTTGTTTCAATACGCCGGAACAAAATCTCACCGAGCGCAAAGTTGTTTCTTCTCACAGATGACGTCTCCAATTTTGTATTTTTCGGGACGCATAGGTTTGACCAGAAAAATACCTGAAACACCACTATCTTATTAGAGCGCTTAGAAATATATGTACAACCAAAAGGCAAAGGCAGATTTAAAAAAATTCGTTTGTGAGAGGAATAGCTACGTGGAAACCGTTGTGCGGAATAACAGAACTTTAGAAGTGAGTACCGTTCCACTCAAAAAAAAAGAAAAATCTTCAACAGCATGGCAGCAGCGGCTGAATACTGCGTCCGTGCTAATTTGTATGCCTTGATTAAATCCTTTCCTTTCAGGGATTAAAATAATTTTGTCTTTCTGACCGTGATTAAAGGAAGGAGAGAAGGGAGGGGGGGCTCTAAAATTTTATTTTATAAATATTGCACACTATTCATTTTTTTCATAAAGAAATTAAGAAACCAAGGTCGTGTGCCATTAACCGTTTCAACGTCAATTTGCTTATCATCGCATCCATGTCATTTTGAGGCGAGCATTATCTCTTGCTGCTGTTAAACATTTGCCCCGTTGTATTTTTAAGTCATAGAAATATTTCCAACATGTAATTGATACTTCAATGACGTCACAATTCACACATTCTATTCAAATTTGATGGTGACCGGTACCAGCGAGGTCGATGAAGGTTCGACCTAACTATCTTCATTAATACCTTCAAACTGTTGCATTTTAGTTTGTTAGCATCAGAGTCCTGGTACATACGCTGACCATGGACATGGTTGAAGCACACGTTAATAGAGCTCGCAACGTCGACATGGAATGGCTCCACAGCCCTAGCAACCGAAGATCGCCTGCGGAGTGGGGGACGGCGGGTGTATCACTGGGGCGCGTATCAACCCACCCCGAACCCCCAGTTAGAGCGTAAACTAAAAATGCGACACTGCGTCGACCAATCAGCAGACCGCGACGTCACAATATGGGAAACAACATTTAAAGCGTGAAATAGAAGCGTTCAAGCTACGCATCTCGATGACATTGGAGTAGTCAACAGCAACGATGGCAACTACGCAGTTCGCTCTGGTTTCGAGCACACGTTCTTTTATTCCACCGTGGAATATGGGCGTTACGAAAACCTCACATGCGCCAAGTTTTCAGTCACCAAGAGTTACACTTTTTCAATCTAGCGACGCTAAAACGGCTTAAATTAGTCGAGTAGCATTTTTACAGCTCACGACCACCGCTAGGGGCTGTTTCGCGGCCTGTGGTTGGCCACGAGATTCTGGCCTATTCAAACCAATATGAATGGCCAAACTCTCCCAATACACAGCCCTGGTGCACGCCGCCTCGAGGCGCCCCGCAAGCGGCTCAAGTACTCCCCAGCCGCGCTGTCCGCACACTGCACCTCGGTTGCCAGGTGTTACGTCAAGCGACCGGTGCATGCGGGTGCGCGCTTTGGACGCCCTGGGAGCTCCTGCCATCGGCTTTGGAGACCTGTGGTCGCAGACGGGCTGCGGTTCCGTTTTTCGGCCTGCCATGCCGTTCTTGCCGCGCAGTCTCCTTACCATGTCGCCGGGTCGTAAGCGCACGGTGTCGTCGCCTCTGTATGCACAACATGCATGCGCAACTACGAAAGGCTCTGTCGTTTTCCACTCATCGCGCGCACGTCCTTCATGCACACGCAAGTGACCTGATCTGCTTGCACCAGGAAGAAGAGGGGGATCGGGAATGTTCACTCCACGGAAAAGTACTGAGAGACTGCATTCAACATGCTTTATTGTACATAACCGCTCCGCGAAACGCTTACGCATTTCTTCGAGAATCATGCGTGGCGGCAGCAGCGATTTCGGCCCCCTTGTTTTTAAACAAAAGCTATGGCACCTAGGCAAGAATTGTTTTCTTATCTTTATTGTACAGCAGAGCTAGAGCAGCTGCAACATGTGTTTAGCCAAAGTCCCAAAATCGTTTCATGACCTCTTCAATAACAACATATTTGTGACCACCGATAAACCAAAATTGCTTTGCTTTCAATGTGCCACCCCGTAACTAGGTGAGAAGCCGTGACCCTCTTACAATTTGACGCGGCAGTTCTCGAGTCATCTGACTTCTTGACCCACACGAATCTCTTGACTGTCAATTTGAATATTAGGCAAAATTGGTTTTGGGTTGCGATTTGCTAAATAACCATAAAAGCTAAGAAGGAAAGTTTTCTTTAACAAACGATCTCTAAAAATTACTTATACGTCAAAAAAGTTATCGCAGTCCCAGTGAAGTCAACAATTTAAAAAAAACGGCCGATTTTGTTTTTGCAGGTTCGGGGGGGGGGGGGTCTAATTCAGTTTTTGACATATTCCCACTACGTGACACTTCAGATTTTTTATGGGGAACTTTTAGGGTAATTTTATATACAGTTTCATTCTTTGCAAAAATTGTGCTATGACATCGTTTTTTTCAACCTCCCACCTTTTTTTTTTTTACAAATTTGGATGAATTAAAGAAAATCGTATTTACCATTATGAGTTAAAATAAGAGTGAGGAAGAAGAGAAACATCAGGACATAAGAGGAACAGAGAATAGCTAGTACGACGTCCCTTGTTTATTTTCAGTTTTTTCTACGTTTCAATGTTTCTCTTCGTCCCCAGTCGCAGGTTACTTTAACATGGTTAACATTCACCAGCTCTCCTTCACGCGTCATATATTTTCTCTGGCCTGTTATTTCTTTTAGTATACATAATTAATTGCTCAGTCTTGGCTTATTAACGTCTCAGGTACCGCCCGCAGCTCCTGATGTCAATCAGGGCCGACCGGAAGCACGGTTAGCTCCCATTTCTGGGAAGGCACGGAGCGCCCTCTGTCCTTATTCCGGTGAACCAAAGGAGGTGCGCTTCCTTGGACGGACTTCCGGCATAGAAACGAGCGACACAGCGGACCCAACCAATTAGGGAAGAAGGTCGAGTCCGAGAACGAAACAATAAGAAAAAGAAAAGATCGTTGTTAGAAACAGAGATATCCAAGAGGGGAGAGATAAAAAAAAGGAACAACAAAAAGAGGCGACCAATTAGAGGAGTCTGTGAAGAAGGGGACGCGGTGAATGGACCGAGGTAAAAAGTCGCGTCAGTTTCATTTATGTGCGAACTTGGGATGTGTCCGCCGTCAGTGTTAATGAAATGAAGTTTCTTTCCCCCTTGACAGAGGAATTAGGGCTCGGCGGAGCGCTCCTGATTAACTGCTTCCGCAACTGCTTTTGCTTCTTTTTCTTCGGTAGAAAGAAGCTGAGACACATGATCATCGGTGGGACAGTTCCTCGGGTACTTCTTAACATGCTCTCGTTGACACTTCCTGTAGCGTTTTTAGAAATCAGTACGTAACTGAGGATTTCCGGGTGGTATGCGGGCAGTTGAACGAATAAGGTTCACTCCGTGGTGGGTGTCCTTGAGAGTGTAATTTAATACTGCCCGAGCGCGAGCTGCGTGTCGGTAAAAGTGTGCCTGCGCCCAAAGTCTTCCTGCGTGCACACCGACGTGCAATAATGTCAAAAATTGTCGATTCACGACATCCCGTGGATGTGTTTGTGTTGATATGTGCGCCTACATCTTCGCTTTCAAAAAATATGTATCACTCGGGAGAGTACGCCACAAAAAAGGTTCCGGAAATTATTTTTTTTTTTAAATTCAAACAAAGCGCGACATTATTTTGGGTTTATGTTTTAGGAACTGTGTTTTGTGATCTGACAGAAGCGTAAGCACACGTAGTCTAGATTATATAAATTATAATCTATAATCCAGAGGTCCCCTCTTCGCAGTGTGGCTACAGAAATGAAGACAAACGATATCGCAATCATGAAGCACGCCACTATGCCTTCAAAATGTTGCTCATAGGATGAGAAAGTCAGTAACTGTATTTGAGTTTTCCAACCTCCAGCAGGGAGCTTACGACCTTCAATAACATAGCGGCGTCTTTGAGCTTCGGAGCGTGCACGCGCATACCAAAGCACGGCGGAAGGGCCGCGAGCGCGTGCTGGAGGCAGGGCGACTAAAGGAGACGCCCTGTCGGAAGTAAGCGGCTTGTCGATGAGCGCTTTGGCGGCTTTCATCTCTTCCGAGTGCTGGATCGAACAGTGCTCAGGGTGCTGGATCCCTTTTCTTGTCATCCCAAGAGAGCTTGCTTGTTGCGGAATAACTGCGCATGCGGACCCGAGAAGTCTCCCTGGGAAGCTCGTTCGATGGGAACATTTTGAGATTCTAGTTGACCAAATGTCTCGCATGGTCCCACGTTCAAGCGCCTTATTCTCGGGATCTAATTCAGAACGGGAGTATTAAAACCCAATCAAAGACAAAAAATCGCGGACCAACATATCGACTGAATGCACCAGGAAGCCCTAGCACACGCCCGACTTCTAGACAAGTATTAAACTTCCGGTGGCTTCACTTGCGCCAGGCTCGGAGAGCAACT
Source organism: Ixodes ricinus (assembly GCA_037355805.1). Classification (NCBI taxonomy): domain Eukaryota; kingdom Metazoa; phylum Arthropoda; class Arachnida; order Ixodida; family Ixodidae; genus Ixodes; species Ixodes ricinus. The sequence continues at coordinate 49,971 of JAZHYW010002535.1, forward strand.
ATGCGCCATCCAGGCCCTTATTAGCGCCAGATGTTTCCTGGTGGCGCCCTCTTATGGTCTCCTCCGTGACGTCACGACTGGGATTTGCCTCGCCGTGACGTCACCAGTTGTTATTCTGGCTAATTACCATCGGGTGCGACGACGAGTTCGATGGTGTGTTTAAAAAGCAGAGTGAGAAGCTAGGAGGCATCGCAATCCAAAACTAACACCGTCAAAGTTGACAATCTGACAGTGCTCATATGCCCATGGTTTGGCCAATGGTGGAAAGCTGACCACAGCGACGCTTTTGGCCGCGCACATCGCTAATAGTGGAGATCACTGGTGCTTACAATGCAGCTTTGGCGCGAGGCGAAAAGGTCGGTGATGCGCAGTAATATAAATCGCCTAGGCTGGCGCACTCAATGATAATGGCGAGGCTACAGAATGCTATGCGCAGTGACACGAGCGCCTTCGCCAGTGCTCGAGCGCGAACTCGGGAGCAATCGATACGCCATTCGCGTTCGGTTCCTGGTATATTTACTGCACAGCACAATTACTACCGTAACTGAAAGAGCCGGCTTACAGCACGGTCTTCACTTTTCCTTCCTTTCTCGGCATAGGGACAACGTCGGTGGCTGTTCGGAATCGCAAATGGTCTCGTCGTTAAACGCGTACTTGCAAGTGTGGATTCCTCGGCGCGTGCCCCATGCTATAGGGGCTAGAAGAAAAGTGTGATGATCGCTCGCTTCTCTCAGCTGTCAGCAGGGCAGCTTCCAGGCTTCATGCCTCAGCTCTTGCCTCAGTCTGGCCTCAGTGTAGATGACCAGGGTGCCTGGAACGCGTCTCCGACAGGTGTACCTTTACCGCGTCCTAAAGAGCGGTCGCTCGATTTCCGCCTGGTGACGTCATAAACGTGTCGTGTTGTGCGCTCGACCACGATCCGGGTGGTGTCAAAACAGCGGTGGTGGATTTGGCAGATACCTGTTTTGTTGCTGGCCGGGTGGCTCTCCAGCTTCGCAGTCCACGGAAGCTTCAGTAGCCAGGGCTGGGAACGTCGCGACGACAGTGACACTCGCGTTCGATCGTACTCTTTGTCGGGACTTTTAACACCAACCGCCGGGTATCGCGACATCCGACAACTTGACACGCCTAAAGCCCCTTGAAAAAGGCGTTTGTTCTTACAAGTTGTTGTGATTCGATTCATGTGATGTTTATTTTATTTTTGTTAGTCTTTATGTCTTTTAAAGTTAGACGTTGTCTCTGACGCTGAGTGCGTACATGTCACTGTGCAAAGAATAGAAAAAGGAGCGAGAGCGAGAGGAAGAGATAACGAGAGATAGAGAGAGAGAGATAAAAAGGGGGATGTCTTAGTTGTCATTCGTAGATTCGGTCGTTAGCTTCCCTGCAATTTCTATTGCAGTGACCTGTGACCATGCAGACCACAGCAATTGTCAAGTCATCAAGATGACGTATTTTCCGTTATCTTGCTGGTCGCACCCTGTTGTAGCGCATTGACGGGCAGGCGGGTTCCTGGAGGGTTTCCAGGAGTTGTTATCTTCAGGAAGGTGGCTAGTTTTTTCAGTGCCGTGTCTGTCTTAGTTGTTAATGCCCTCGTACGCAACAGTTCTTCCATGCGAGTACTCGAAAGTCCAAGGCAAGAAAACGCGTCTCGGAGTCCTTTACGTTCCTCTTCGTAGTCGGTAGAGTGCAGGAGGAGGTGCTCAACGTCGGCTGGTTGCCCGCAGGTCGGGCAACTGGGGTCCAGATTGTGTCTGAAGCGACCTATCCACATCGGGGTGAACGCGCTTCCGGTTTCTAAGCGGTGGAGTGTTGCGGAAGTTTGACGGTCAAGGCCACCTGGGAGAAAGGCTGGGAAAGCGCCTTTCACCAGTTACGTGTCTGGGTGTTATAGAGCGATGGCTCTTTTAACAAGCAGCTTCGCATCTGAGAAGCGCGGGACAGTCGAAAGCGGGCATCCTGGATCCTTATGGGCGCTGTAGCCGGAAAGTCAGCGACTTCATTACCTCTGATGCCACAGTGGCTTGGAAGCCATTGGAATGCGATCTTGGGACCTTCTTCGTGGAGTTTGATCGCATCTCGTGCGACTGAACATACTATCTTGCTATGTGAACGCGAAATGAGACAAGGGACACAAAAAACACGTTCCTTGTCTCCTTTCGCGTTCGCATACCAAGATGTTTAACCAACACGCTCTCCTAATTATATCTATGAACATACTAGGGGCGTAGATCGCTCGAGTCTGCTTAACAGCTCTAAGGATGCTCTCGAGTAACTCAAGACGACCCAGCGTAGTCCGCTTGCGCAGCCCGTCCGGATTCCTCGGAGGGCGAGTCCTATGGCGGCCAGTTCCGCTTTTGTAGAGGAAGTCTGGTGTGTCAGACGCCCTCTGGTGCCCACTGCTGCAGCCTGGAAGAAGGCCGCTGCCGTCGCCGTGCCTCTGGAATTGTTCACTGCTCCGCCAGTGTACATGAGTCCAGATGGTCCTCTGGGAGTTGCTGTGCGGCGGTCATGCAGTGTTCTTCTTGGCCCGCAGACCTGCTATACAGAGATTGATCGTCAGTGGCTGGGGCTCTTTATGCTGTGCTGGTAGTAGTACAAGTGGTGAGGGCATGCCTGCTATGTCGCCAAGGGTGCAGAGATGCGTTCCAAGTTGCGACTCTGAACACTCGGCGATTGTTATCAGGAGCGTGGCGGTCGTGTCGCAGTTGCTCGTTCGGATGAGATGGCCGAGCGCTCGTTTTTGTAAGAGGTTCTCCATCGAGTTTATCCGGACCTCTGTGAGCGTGTGTCGCGACGAAGCCGTGCGGGGAACTCCAAGGCAAGTTCTTAGTGCAACGCGTTGCGCTTGTTCAAGGTTTTTGAGCTAATTTGCTCTTAGTGTGACTAGAGGTAAAGCGTACAGGGGCGGGCCAGGATAAGCTCCTATATAGCTGCTACAGCAGCATTTGTTGTTACGTTCCCCAGGTGGTCCCCCGAGCATGCGAAGGATGTTTGTGTGCGCTTTCATCTTCTGGAGTACTCCATTCATCGCAGGGCTCCAGGACAGTCTCCGGTCTATCTTAAACCCCAGGTACGTCACCGTTTTTCTTCAATCTCACCTGAGCATTGCTTATGCATAGTGTGGGATGGAATTTACATGTCCTCTTCGGGGTGTAGCACAACGAAATAATTTTTCCATTGATATCTCCAGGCCCAGTCGGTGCAAGTTGTATACTGTATCTGTTAAAGGGACACTCGAGTGGTTTTTGAGTTCATGTTTTGATGATGACAGCTGAATTTAGACGCCCTAAGTATCCCTAAAAACCAAAAAGTATAGTCATACGGTGATTATTTCTTTAATAAAAATGTAATTGAAGGCCGCCAAACCTCGGATCCATCCGAAAACGAAACCACTCTCATTGGTCCTCGCACGCTTATCAAAAGGATCTCGGGCCAATGGCGTTGGACGACGTTCCGTCGCGCAGTGATCCCGAGGTAGCCGCATCGGCCGAACCTCTTGTCATTCGAGCTTCGATCATGGCGGAGTCGGCGGAGTTCTCTACGCTCGAGGACCTGACGCCGTTAGAGGTTGAAATTCTTCGGCGGACAGCCGACCTGGGGATTATTTCTATGACGCCACTCCGACGTGCGATGTGGACGATAGCAGCGCTTCGGAGTCATGTTCGGGTTCCGAGGACGACGAAACGCAGACCTTCTCGGGCGTTTTGCGGTTTGGGCAAGTCCTAACCAAACCAACGCTTGACATCGCAGCGTTACCTCTGGTACGTGATGTCAAGCGATGTCGCCACGTTGACTTTCGCCTCGGGAGGACGGAGGGAAGGCTGGTTCAGACATGTGCAACGAGCGCGTATTTACAACTGCGTCCGTTGCAACCGGAGCGACCGGAACGACCGGAACGACCGCTCAGCGCCGCGCGTTCACACACCTGCAACCACTACAACAAGCGGACGGCCCCTCTAAAAAGGGACGCACTGCTACTCAATGCCTTCAATACCGTAACAGAATATAGACAGACAGTTTTCTATAACCAAAAGCTTTATTACTTTTTCTTGATAAGCTTGCAGGCTACAGTGGATGAAAAAAGAAAATAAAAAGATGCAGTACGCCGTCTTGGACGATCACGACTCTAATACACTACATTACAATAGTACAAATATCGCCACACGCCTTTTCTACGATTATAAAAGACAATGTAATCTTAGCAGCGATATAGCAACGTAGAAATATGATTTCGTGATCAGATAAACGTTGCGAGCGTTCAGGATTGCTAACACTAATCACTTTTCTCCGGTGATGAAAACGCGTGAAAATTCGCATCCTTTATACGGTACGCGCCGGCAATACCTTGAACTTGAGCACACGCATGAAATGCGCCAAATAAGAAATCCGGGCGATGTTCGAGGACACAAATGCTTAGAAAGTAGCACTGTAGTCGGAGTAAACAAACACGACGGCGCGGGCGCTTCTGCTGCTCTTGAGAGTGCCGCCACGACATCGCCGCACGAGTAGGTGGATCTTCCCTTCTAGTACGTGCTGGGTTATCATAGCGACACACGACGAAAATTCGCAGACAAGGATAGCGCTTTTACGCTGGAACGATGAGCTTCCACCACGCCGACCACGCCAACGATCACCACCGACGCCATGTTCGCAGAGAAGAAGCCGGCCCCACGACCGGCATGCAACGCGCCGCCAGTTCTCCTCGACCTGTGATTGGTCTGCCGCTGCGGCTGTTTCCAACGCAGCGGAAGAAAGAAAGGCCGCCAAAATTTTCAAACATACGATAATTTCATTGGTCCTCGCAAGTACAGGAAAAGAGTCCGCACGTATTTTATTCCTGCGTGATTAATAGGCGGTTCTGCCTTCTAAAACTGAAGATACTCATTCACTGACACTTCCTTAACGCCATCGCACCAAAAAGTTGCTTCCCTAAAACCGCTTGAGTCCTCTTTAACGCTCTGCTGGAGAGCGCCGCTCGCTGGAGAGCGCATGGCATCCTTGCTTGCCGTGTGGTGGTCCGGTAGCCCACAGTACTAAGTCGTCTGCGTACATGGCTATGCTGACTGGGTGCGCAGGTTCCTCACCTACACTAGCTGCTGCTGGTATCGACGCAATGGCCAGTGCGAAGAGGAGTGGCTACCGACGCTCCCTTGAGGCACTCCGCGGACAATTTTGGGGGGTTTGCTCAGCACATTGCTGAACTCTACGTGCATGGTTCTTTCGCTGAGAATCGCGCAAATGCACTTCAGCGGTCGCCCACTCACACCGAAACGGCGCAGGGCTGAGATGATGGCCCGGTGTGGAAGGGCGTCAAAGGCTTTACGGACGTCCAGAAAGACGGCTACCGCTGACAAGCCTCGCACCTTGGCTTCCTCCAGCGAGCTGGTGAGGTCCCCGATTGTGTTTGCCGTGCTCCTAGGGTGGCGAAAACCCGAGAAGCAGTCCGAAAGACCTCCTGCTGCCTCCAGGTGGTAGACGAGACGGCGCAATACCATCCGCCCCATCACTTTAGTTATGATGTCAAAAAATAGGTCTGGGGGAGCTTAGTCGGTCTCGGGGTTTACCGGACTTTAGAAGTGGTACGGCAGTTGCTTCTCTGCAGGCGTCAGGTAGCTCGGCCGTCCTCCAGACTTGAATGATTCAAGGTTGCACTGCCGGAAGGATTGACTCACTGATGTTTCTGAGAGCCTGGTTGGTCACACCGTCCGGGCCTGGTGCCGTGCAGTGTTTGGGGAGAGCGTTGAGGGCGTGCTGTAATGCGTGAAACACGAAGTCAGCATCTGGCTGTTGCCTGGCAGGTGGCGGAAATTGCTCCAATGTTGTGGAGGCGGACCTGCGGCTGGTACTGCTGGAGCCTCCGTGAAGATATCTGCGAGTATCTCAACTATCCCTGCTGGTTGAACGTTCATGGCCACGGCCATTCCAAGAACTGGGTTCATGGGAATCTTGCGGCCCGCCAGCGTTCTTCCCATTCTCCGCGCCCGGCTTCCACCTGCTGGTCTGTACAAGGTCTTGCACTGAGGCGCCACTGTCGGCGAGCTAATTTTTTACCGTGTCTCCTGAATTTAGCATCAAGTCGCCGGTAAGCCTGGACATCTGCCGGGTTCTGTGTGATCCATGAAGGTTGCTGCACTCGCCTTCGATTTGCCCAGAGTTCAGGCTATTCAAGGTCGGGATTGGGGCGAATTGTTGGCACTCTTACTTCACGGGTGGCCTTTTAGAGGATGCTCGAGAGCGTGTCCAAAGTGAAGGGGACTCCTGCGTCAATCTCTTTTTCGAGCATGATTCTGTATATGTACCAGTCGACAACCCGACATGTCTTCAGGGGCCTTTTGGTGATTTCCCCATGACAATTGGGAGGCAATCACTCTCCCAGCTGTATGTCCGGGGACTTGCGCTGAATCATAGAGTCCAAGACGTGAAGGTTACATCAATCACGCTTCCCGTCACTCCGGGGCACACAAATGTCTGGTCCCCTTCTGTGATGTTTCTAAGGTCAAGCGTATGAAGCGTCACTTGTAGCTGGCGTCCCCATGGGGACTCTTGTTTGCCACCCTACGACTGTAAATGAGCATTAAAATCTCCAGCAATAGTAAGTTCTCCCTTGGCTTGATTGCAAACGTCTACTAGTATAAGGGGTGTGCCAGTGAAGGCTACGGGCCACGTATGCCGACACTATGGGGAGGAGACGTCTTCTCAGCTCTGCTGCCACTGCCACTGTTTCCTCAGTGCAAAGGTCACTAAGATCTATTTCACGTTATGCTAGGCTTCTTCGTATTAAAAGGGCTGCCCGTGGTATCGCTCTGGTCAGTGGGGCTTGTTGGAATATATCACATGTCCCGCAATGCGTGTATTCTCAGCTGGCATCCTGGGATTTGAAAGAGCCATGGCGTCGTAGGTATGGTGTGGGAGGTGGTTGCGCAGTTTGGGGAGTCGTGCTCTTAGACCGTTACAGTTCCACCGGAGGACTGAACAGACGAGGGACTGGTTATGGTGTGATATTTCTACGTGTGGAGTCAGGAACTGTTTACGGCAAGTTTCTTTTTTTTTTACGATGATCCTAGGAGTGGGAAGATCTTTTGAGGGGATGTATCTAAGCGGCATGACCATTCCGCGTTCATTGAGGTCACAAACGGGCATGCCATTTTGATGGCAACCTTAAGAAGAGGAATTCAACTTTCGTTTGCGGATGCAGTTGTCGATTCAGGTGCAGCATTTGTTTTGTTGAGAGTCTTGTGATTTGTTGGGTTGCAGTGGTTGCAGAAGAGTTGTGCAGTTAAATGGGTGTTGCAGTAGTTGTAGCAGGATCTTATTTTGCTTCTGGGGCAAAATTATTATACCTCAGAGGTATGGTAATTTGTTGTTGCCGGTAGTGAGGTCTTTGGCTATATTCTCCAATTGCGTCTTGCCGTCATCGGAACAAGTAATGGAGCTTATACAGACGGAGGACTGCAGGTTGTACTTCTCCGTTGCCTCTTTGTGGCTTGACCGCAGCGATGATATGGTGAATATTAAGGGATCGATTTATAAGGCGTCTCAACTTTCAAGTCACCAGGCTTCATCTAAAATGGACCGTTCAAATCAACGCCTGCTCGTAGCAATCTAAACTTTTCGTCAAAGGTGTAATTCACAGGTAGTTTTTTTCTTGTACAATTTGTGGTCGGTTTGCCTTGCTGCATACCCGACCCGGAGGAATAACACGGAGCCAACGGTTTCAACAACAAGAAACTACATTTAATTGGGCATGGACGAGACGACCAGTTGGAATGTTCATCATGACTTTGCAGAGGCGTACTTACTGGTCATAGTCTGGCTCATGTATAAACGCACAGACCGCGATTGACTCAGAAGCTTTCTTGTCGCGGTGAAATTGCGAGAATAAAAGGGCACTATTTTTTTCAATCTTGCCTTCGCCAAGCTTGATGACGCAATTGTGAGATCGAAACCAGCCGGCTGACGGAAGTCGAGCGCGGCTCATGGATTGGACACGAGAACTGCGCGAGCACTCGACTTCACCTCGTAACAATCATTGCCTCGGCGGACACTCGGATGGTGGTTCGTGTCCAGCCACTGCGGTGATGAGAATAGCCTAACTCTAACAATTGAATAGGTATTTTGAATTTGTATTTTCATCACCTACATTGGGTGCCCTTCCCACTGTTTCCACAACCCTAGAAGATAGCATGCCTGACATCGAAGTAAGCCAAGACGGAATTCGGAAGCTGATAAATGGTTGGAATGAAAACAAAGCTACCGGGCCGGACGGAACACTTTGCAGCATATTAAGAGTGTTCTGAAATTTTGTAATTTTTCTTCCACGTGTAATTTGATAGTTCTTTGTCCTCTGGTAGCCTACCCAAAAAATGGAAAACAGCCCATGTTGTGCCGGCTCACAAAGGCGGGAAAAGAAACAGAGCAGAAAATTATAGACCTCTTTCCTTGCTGTCTGTATGCTCAAAAATATTAGAACATATCTTTTACAGTGGCCTTGCGAAATATCTTGACAAATAAATTTTAATGCCCAGTCAACATGGATACAGAAGTGGCTTTTATGTGACACTCAATTAGTGGATATTCTATCACGATATCGCTTATTCGTTTGATAAAACTGTACAGGTAGACTGCATTTTTCTAGGTTATCAGAAAGTGTTTGACATGGTCCCTCACAAATTAATTTTGCAACAAGTTAAATCATTGAATGTTCCAAACGTCGTTCTTAACTGGCTTAACGACTATTTAAAAAATAGAAAGCAAGCATTATTGATTAACGGAGTAACGTCAACTTACTTAGATGTAACGTCGGGCGTCCCCCAGGGATCCGTGTAAGGACCGCTCTTATTTTTAATATTTATGAATGATATTTCTGTAGAAATTAGATCAAACATTCGTCTATATGAGGACGACTGTGTCCTCTACAGTGGCACCAAGTCGGAGGCAGATTGCCTGCTGTTGCAAGAAGACATTGATCGCATTTCAATATGATTTTCTCAATGGAAAATGAAATTAAATATCAACAAATGTAACCTGATGACTTTCACTTAGAAACGTCAACCAGTTAATTCATTAAACAACTGGAAAAATAAACACGAAAACAGGACGAAAAGTGACGCATACGACTCTTTCCGGTTGTTTAAGTATATTTACCAACACGCTCGTTTTTAAAAATAATTTCTCATTCAAGACTGGCGATGTTCCGCTAGAAAGAAAAGGTCTCGGCGTCCACTTCACTTCCAGTCTGTCTTGGAGCTCATATATAGACTTCATCACGGCTAAAGGAAACCGCACGATAATTTTGTTTTTTAGGACAGAACTTAAACAAATGTGTCCGGAATGTGAAAATAACCGTGTATTATTCTAACGTAAGACTAATCCTAGAGTACGCCAGTGTCATGTGGGACCCAAAAGAGCACTGTCTCACAAACAAACTGGAGCAAGTTCAAAGCAGAGCAGCTCGATTTGTTACAGGAAATTATAACTACAGAGAGTGTTACTGCTCTTAAACACCAATTCGAATAGGAACCGCTATGCTCAAGAAGAAGAAGACTGCGCTTGAAGTTTCTTCGTGCAATGTATCATGATCCTACGGGCATTAGTAAACCGAAGTTGATACAACCACGTCACTTCGTCTCTAGAAAGACTGGACCACTCTAAAAAAATAAGAGGATACACAGCCCGGACCAACATTTTAAAACATTCACTTTTTCCTCACACCATAAAAGAGTGGGACCAACTACCTGACAAAACTGTTCCCGTCGTGTCCGACTCTCCGTTTTACGACAGACTATCGCGCGATGGTTGGACAGGCATGTCATGACTGAAGAGAATATAACATCTCCCCTACGTTTATCTTTCCTTGTAGAAAATGTGCCGTTCTTTTTTTTTGTAACACAGTATTGCATTGTTTTGCACTGTTTTGCGCATCTGCGTGTTTTTGTTTTAGTAATGTTGTTGATTTCTGTGCTTCCTTTTTTCTATTTTGGTGGATGTGAGCGGAAAGGCTCGTGCCCCCTTTTTGTGACACTCTAACGTTGTTGTTTTTTCGTTGTTGATTTTTGGTCTCCCCTCTACGGCTGATACTGTGCGAGTGTATATTCATCTGTGAGCTTGTGTTTTTGCTTATTTGTGCATTGTGTACGCAAGTACCATGTCATCTTTTACGCAAATGTATCCTCCCCCCCCCCCGGGCTATAATGCCTCTGGCGCTGCGGGGTAAACTGAAATAAATAAATAAGTAAATGCTCGGAGCTCAGCACGTGTTTCGTACTTTGCCGATCCCAGTGCGTGGGTAGGATTAACGTTGGCGGCATAGGATAGACACTGGGCCACGCTTATTCTGGCTTCGAGTTGAGGGGATAAACGATGCTCATATTTCTCGATTTTTTTGGGGGGGGGACTGTCATTGTTTAGAAATAAAATCTAAGGCGAGTTTATTTGGTTATTAATCTGGGCAACGAAGCCGCCCATGATACCGCCCGAGAGCATACCGGGCACGCCGGGAGGCAATGGCTGGAAACGAGCCGGTCAACCATAGAGGTACTCTGACCATGTACCAAGAAATTACACAATTACTCAGATTGGCACGCAGGACCCTTTCTGCGGGACACGTGTCGCTAACCAAGAGACAGGAATGAACCTGGCGACGACTCCAAACAAACCCGTATCCAAATCCGGCCCTTTATTTGCACTGGTTGCCGGACCTAGACTCGGGAGCCTGCAAGTTCTGCTCCTCGCAAGCTACACAACCCCACATTATGTCGGAGTGTCCAAATTCGCCCCTTGAGGACAAGATGCCGTTCGCATGCAATCATACAGAGCAGTGGGAAGCGCTGACGCGCAGCTCGGAAGCGGAGATCCAGAAGGAAATCTGCGACTGGGCTAAAGAAGCCGCCGCGGTCTGAGGTTCGCTACCTTCCCCTTCTCTGCTTCATCGTCGATGAGGACATGAGGTGGTCCCTGGACAACACGTGGCCGTCCCTCCACGCCTCGGCTTGACCCAACAAATTCGATCGATTGAACTAAACTTGCGTACCTCCTCCTCCTTCGTTTATTTACGTTATGGTGTGATAGTCTAAGTAGTCTTTGGCGAATCCCACATAAATTTACGCTATTTTTATTTCCCTCTGATGTTGTTCTTCCGAAACAGAGTAAGTGACACGATTCGAGCCGAGCCATCCAGCAGCCCAAACAAAATGGCGAGTTTTGGGAACCGCTCTTGCACATCCGGTATTGTACGATTGGCCCCTCCAGTACGCACTGCGCATGCGCTACCACAGAAGACTCGCGCATGCGCAGTTCGTACCGGAGGGCCCATCGTACCGTATCGGATGTGCAAGAACGGTTCCCTTAACCTCTTTAATATGAGATGTACCGGTTCACTCTTGTAATAACTGACAGGGTGAGAACGGCGGGGAGGAGCTTCAGTTGTCCCGCCCACAGCGCCATTAAGCTTCCCACCTTCAACGGTGCTTCGGCGTCTCGCGCATCTCGAGCGCGTGCGAGCCGGCCAAAGCACGACGGAAGGCATGGAGCGCGTGCTGGAGGTCGGGCGTTCGAAAGACACGCCCTGCCGTTCTCATTCTGTTAGCGGCTGTAGTCGACGTCGTCCGACGGCTGAATCCGAGGTCAACGCGTATACACTTTCGACTATCCATTAGAAAGGCTAAATAAATATTGCGTCTCTCCTTCTTTCGTCCTCGTGTCCCGTGAAGAGTGCTTCACTTGCATACTTTTTTTTTCCATATACGGAGAAGCCAACTTGCAAAAACACAACAGCTGCGTGAATGTGCCTTTGTTTTGTTTAACATAACGACTGCACACACGCTTTTTCCCACATAAACGCATGTACATTATTTAATTTCACTGGTTCACAAAAAGAACGTACAGTTGCGTCGAGCCCGTGCACTAGTTATAGTAGAAGAGATAGATGAGAGCTGAAAAACACACAAGTTCTGATATTAAACCAAGATTGCTTCTCAAAAACAAAAAAAAGAGCGTTAACTAAAGGTTTATTATATTCCCGCTTTTTTTTTCTTTTTCTAATGCAAATGAAGATATATATTTTACTCTTTATGTCATTCTTTTTCTTTTTTTCACATTGCGTGCCATAAATTCTGGAGGAGTGGTGAAGACGTGGAAACATAAAGATTGCCGCATAATGTTCGCTGCATTCCGCCGGCTGTTTCTGAGTGGCACCCATTCGGACAAAAACGAAACGCGAACATCAGTCGTCATTAGATGTTGAGAAACGTCCGCCGTTATAGGAGCACGTTTGGATCACGTAAAGCTGTACTTTCTCTTTTCGTTTCTCAGTTCAATGGAGCTTTTCTTCAAAAGTCCAGCAGGCAACATTGGCGGTCGCCATTTCTTGGGCACGAAGCGTGTGATTGGATCCGACTCCTCGTCAAACGCTGACGTCACACTCGTGCCCCACGCATGCTCGGAGTGCGTGATCAAGCAATGGCGGAAAGGCAGTGGGCGGCGCGGACTTTTGAGAAGGGTCTATTGCACGAGACATTCAACGGACTGGCCTGGCACCTGTTTCTCACTCGCTAACGTCACTCACGGCTCCGCTGATTCTAAAAATACAAAAAATGGCGGTTGGTTTTTTTTTTGCTTTTTTGTGCTCTTTCCAGTGGGCTGCGTCCACTTTGTAATTGAACAGTCGGCCAATCGTAGATTTTAGAAATGTTAAATAAATATTCGAGGTTGTTCGACAAATGTACGGGTTTGTTCGACTAACCCGGGACCGCCATTTTCGCCGTCGGGTTTTTGTTAGAGTCCTCGTAGATCGCTCCGACACATCCGATAACGACACCCGATAGCGATAGGATATACGCAGAAAGGCGCCAGCCGATTATCGGGTATCGTTATCGGAGGCATCGGAATGATCTCTTATAAAACTCTCTATTAAGGCGAGAACCTCGACACCCTTCATTTTCTGCGAGGGCAGAATATCCTTCTAGGCTTCCTTCTCTTCCAAGCTCCGAGGAATGACCAAAGAGAGAAAGAATGAACTATAAGAGAAGAATGTGCGACTCCGCCGACTTTCGACGTCTCTTGTCCGAGGCGTGCGCGAGACGCAGATAGCGCCACGAGCGCTGCCTAAAACCGCACTCACGCGATTAACACATCCTACAAAAGACACGGTGGTCGCTACAGAAAATGAGAAGAAAATTTCCTGCGGACAAGCGTACGAAGCATCTTCAAAGGCTGTTTGCTTCATACATGCTTCCAACATGTATGCAGACATGTCTCAGACTGTCTTTTTTCATGGCGCATGAGCAGTGCGACACCGGCTTAAGGGTTGGGAGTCGTGCTATTGCTGATCGAGTGGGCCACCGCGGGATTGCCGATGTCCACCTCCATGCCCCGCCGTTCTCAGGTGACCCAAATACGCGCATATGCGGAGTGCAAGTTCGTCTGCTTCTTTTTGCAGGGGTTGTGGTGACGTCAGAAAGACGCCGATCTCTGATTGGCTGTGATTGAAGGATGGTGGGTAGACCTCAAAGCAGCTTGCCTTGAGGTCTACCCACTATCCTTCAATCAGAGCCAATCAGAGTCCGACGTCTTTATGACGTCACCACAACTCCTGCAAAAGAAGCAGACGAATTTTTGCTCCGGTAGGGTGGCCATAGTGTTTCCTACGCCGTAAAACGAACCGGAAAGATGGGCGCCTACACAAAAAGCTCAGACTTTTACCGAATGTGCATTTAGGGGTGGAACGTATACCTTGGGAAAGATTTCGAGACGTATAGTTTTCTTCCCGTAAAAACGAGACCAACAAACTTGCCATAGTCAAATGCGGACGTATTCGCACACGACCGAGTAGCGATGAACGTAACTTGTGGCACCAGTTCCCGACAGGCGGAGCGAGCAGACGACGCACCACCCTATTGTCTTCGGTGATGCTCCGCCTGCAGCACGAGCTTTTAGCCTTTGATAACACTCCGCTGCCCGCCCAGCTAAAGCGCGGTGGAAAGCAAACGAGCGTGTTCATAACGCGGGGCTTCTACTGAATTCTTACCCTGTCACTAGCTGCTAAATATATCGATCCTGCTTGCGGCAATTTTCCGCGCCGAATGCTCTCTCGCATCGCATATATACGTTTTCTGTTTCCTGTCGTTCTCAGTCACGTGTGTTCTGTACCGGGTATGCGGGACGACAAAATAATAAAACAGTTCAACCTGGACTATGCGAGAAAATATAGGTGAGGCAAAACAAGAATGTGTGACAATCACGTATTTTTCGTAAACACCTTTCAGAGGCGTGGAGAGATCAAAACGATGTTTTACCGCATACCAGAAGTCACGACATTCAAGATGGCTGCGCCCTTGTGGACAAGGTATATGTGTGAATAGAGCGCTGTAGGTTGTTTTCACGTGACTTCGATCCGCCATTTTGAACTTGTAAGTTTTTGTGCACTATCAATTTGAAGGTGTGATGTGAACCTTCGGAGTGCTCACCATCTGCACGCGCCAGACTGCTCATAACAACAAAATGGTGGACGAAATGACGTCGGTGAAAACACCCATATAGAACGTACGCCGATCGTTCCCCAAAATGTATAAATTTTCACCACCTTCCGTCTCACTTTTTTATTATTTATTACTCATTGTTATTTATAGAGTGGAATGCGGGCGGACACGACAGCTTCTTCCTCGCGCGACGAGCAGCGCGCGGGTGGATTGCGAGGGCGTGGCAGACTCATTACTTGCAGACGACATGCTTCGCGCGTCAGGCATAGCCGCGCCTGGGCCTGGAGCACGTAGGAACCAGTGACCGCTACGCAGCCCGAATTAAATGTCCTCTCGCGTTAATTGTCTCGCGAAGTGACAGAATGCAGGTTGCCTAAGGGAGGTGGACGTCAGCCGGGCCCTGCGACTAATGCTATAGTCAGTCAGACGAGCCGCAACATCTGTGCCGCAATACTTGAATGTCTGACTGGAACTAACGGAGTAAATAATGCAGGACGCAGAAACGAAATGTGTAGCTCGTGCTATATGTCGTACTGCGCTATCAGCAGTCACCTTTCCCTTGTTGTTTCGTGTTTTCTTCGTGATTGACAGGTAATGTTGTCGCCATGTTTCAGTTGCGAATGCGACAAGAACATCCACTGCAGTTTCCCTTCTTGTGATTGGTCAAGAGAATAGAAGAGGCATGCAAGACGAAAAAGTGGACTGGCGATCTGGCTAGGAAGAATCGTAACCTAAATCTTGAGACAAGAAAAAATAATACAAAAAACTGCTTTGCATTGTGTTGTTCGCATTGTAGTTTAGAATATCAAAGAAACATGTCATTTTGAACTTACGATTATCAAAACCTTACTCAAATACGAGAAAAAAAAATATTGTAAAACGTTTACACTCTTCTGTAAGGCGAAATTAGAGCGCAGCTCTCAAGATATTTTAGCGTCAATGCACGTAAATGTTTCCGATTAATCTAGCAGGGAAACTGAGTTGGTGAAGAGGTCACGTTTCATGAAGTAGTGACATAATTTTTTCCTCTAAATTTAGCAGGGAAGCTGAATTGGTGCCGAGCTCACGTGACGTAAATGTTCCCGCTAGATCTAGCAAGGAAACTAAATTTGTGTATAGACCACGTGACACAAATTCGTGACGTCATTTTTCCCGCTAAACTTAGCGGGGAAGCTCAATTGCGGTTGAAGTCAAGTGACGTTCATTTTCTCGCAAAACCTAGCGTGAAACTAAATTTCTGTATAGGTGACGTTACACGAAGTCATGCGACGTTATTTTTTCCTGCCAAATTTAGTGGGGAAACTGAATTGGTGGCGAGGTCAGGTGACATCAATTTTCCCGCTAAATCTAGAGGACAAGAGCCTCCGTTTGGGAGCAGTTCCTTTGCTAAATCTAGCGGGGAATTCAACATGCGTATAGGCCTGTGACCTGACATCCCATAATGCAACGCGCGGTTACGCCGACGCCACAAAATGCGGGAACGAGCGCCTGTAAAAAACGTGACAAGACATGTAAGAACACGACCTTTGGAACTGGCGTTACGTCAACAGGAGGCATACAGCAAAATAAACAGATTGTCTAACAGCTGCCTCAGCAACTAAACCCCACCACTGGGTCTCCATCTAAGCTTCACAGAGCGCGCCCAGTCGTTCGTCGTATACACGTTTGCAATGCGTCGAATTGTGACGCGCCCAAGCGCACCCCAGTGCAAAAGATGGCTGCGCCCTCAGGCCGTACTTGCAAACATGTTGAAAACACTTTGAAGAAACCGGACACGAGCGTCACGAGCGGTACCCGGTTTACCGAGTACAGCACACTAAACCGGATCAACGCCGAAGGCGGAAACCCCGCCGTTCCCGTTTCCCTCCAACATCTCCCGAACGTACGACAAAGAACGCCGCACTCGGAGCAAAGGCATCGTATGACACCACGACGTGCATCCCCTCCCTCTCCCCGTCCCACTGGAACAGGATGCCATGCCCAAGCTTCGAGAATCGTCGTTATTCGACGGCGACTGCCGCAGAACACGCGGGGCCTGCATACTCCGTTTCAACTTACGTTTCACCGCAGACGACACTACGAGCCATCGAGGCCCATCAAACGTCGCGCGAGTGTCACGTGATGTTCTGAAGAGGCTTAGCAACGCGCGGATTTCGTAGTGACGTGCCACGTTCAGATCGCTGGATTGGCTGGAATGGCTTTTGGCGTCAGCTGCGGTCCATCGAAACGCGAGGGAAAGTGCAGTATCGGGGCAGTGACGTTGATCGAACGTCCACCCACGATCCCGGCGTTCCGCGGTTTCGCGTGGCGGCGTTTCTCGGCACTCGGGCATCGCATGACCCCGACACGCGTCTGCAGCTTAGGATGGACCGACGTGGCAGCTACGAGCCTCCTCGTGCAATCAATCTAGCGCTGTGAACGTGACCCGTGACGACGCGGCCCACGCATCGCTGCTGCCGCATCCAAAGGTCATGCGACACTCACGTGGCGGCGTTGGTTGGCCTCGATGGCCCGTGGTGCCCCCCTCCGAGCATTGTCGTAAGTTAAGACGAAGCGGAGTGAAAGACCGAACGCGGGAAATCTATCGACCACGGTCAGGACACCAAACGCGGAGGGGCTCCAGTGTCGCGTATAAAGCCGTATGTCGTCGAGACCTTGGTCTGTCTTTTCGAACACGAGTACACGCACAGTACACCTAAGATTCCGCGATAAAAAAAAAGTGCGTTTCTGGGCAAGCGTGCGTTCATTGGTGTCGTAGGTGGCTGTAAATCGCAGGCGTCGTCGTCCGCAGTACATCAGGGTCATGTGAATACCTCGCTAAATACCAATATTAATCTTTCTTTTCCGTTACTTTCCTCCCCCTTCTTTCACGGCGAAAATGCTTCTTTCTGTCACTCATCTTCCAATGTGTCTCACCAGACCACTCCATGGCGGTAGTTTCACGTGCGAAGTACGGTGATAATACAAGCCGTTGTTGCATTTTTATATTTATAGTGTATTTAAATTCAGGGATCATTCAAGGTTGACAGGGACTTTTGTCCATAAGAAATCACTGAAGAAGCGTGGAATGTTTGAACATGTGGTTCGACGTTAACGTAATCTTTCTTGAATGTTTTTCTTCCGTGATGACATATTTGCAGACTTGGAAAGTAATCCATTACAAGTAAGGGATTACATTTTCAAGTAATTTTGTACTTACCACGTTACTCTTTCGCGGCAGTAATTTGTAATGTAGTTTCGCTACAAAATATCCGTAATTAATTACTTTAATTACTCGCTACTTTAAAAGGAAACGAGGTGATCATAATACAGAAACTGGAGAAATATGAGCAGGCAATTCAGCAACATAAAGATAGCAAGTTCAACAAAATAGAAAACAACGCGAAGAGGAAAATAGCCGAAAAGAAAACACAATTTTTTTTTGTTTACATCCGGTCACAACAAATGTGCGAAAAACAAGGACCAAGAAGATAACGCCAAGCGTTGTCTTCGTGATCTCCTAACGAATGGAGGTAGATGCTGCTACTGGGCATGCGCAACGCTGGCTTTGTCTGCAGAATTGCAGGGATAATTTTTGGCCTCTGCAAGCTAACGGGATGGTGGCTGTGGTTGCAGCTTTCGCTGCATTATCAGCTTACAAGTGAATAGAGTGCGCCTACATTCTTTCTCTAAAACACAATATTTTATTTTTACAAGGATTACCATAATGCGGGCGTATGAGAAATGGAAAGTAGTGTTGCAGAACAGATTTAAAAACATAAAAAATTATATCTATTATTTTCTTGATAAATGCACCAAAAATTGAAAGATGGTTCACAATCCTCTATAACGCTCAATTAGAGCGCAGCTCTTGAGGAGGAGGAGGAAGGAAATGTACGGAGAGGAGGGTATGCCCCTCCTCCTCGTCCGTACCTCACCTCCTCCTCTCCTGCTCACCTCCCATTTAGCGGGAAATTTTCGCTAAATTTCCCGCCAAACTGTGCGGAACAATTTTCCCCTCTAAATTTAGCGGCCGGGAAATTTACCCATAATGCAAACCGCGGTGACGTCATGAGTGAAGTCACTGGTAACCCTCGTGACATCACACGTGACGTAACATGTGACGTTATCATCGGAAACGTCCCATAATGCACCGCGCGGTTACACCGACGCCGACGCCGACGCTGACGCCGCTCAAGCCGGAAACGGGCACCTAAGGTCTGCGCTCTTAAAGTAATGTGAGAGTGTTTTGTAATTTAACGAGTAAAGTAATCCGCTACTTTTCAGTGAAAGTAATTTGTAACGGTAATCCATTACATATGAGAGACTCGGTAATTTGTAATTGTAATCCATTACATTTTTCAAGTAACGGCCACAAGTCTGCATATTTCACGCATGCTCGGCAGTTCCAACTATCGTGTCAGCGAACAATTTGTCTGTAGCTGCTGAAGCCAGCTGAGCCTTCAGCGCGAGCTCGCTGACTTCCGCAGCGCTTCGGTTGTGCGTGCCTGCGCATTCACACCTGCGTTAGAAAGGGCCGAAAGCTTGCGCTGAAAGCGGGTCTTCTAGTCTCAGCTTAAGGGTGAACGGAGTATAGCGAGTATTCACTGGCGAATGAAAAAGATACATCGGCTGACAATGCCCGAGCATCTGCTTGACCCTGGTGCCCTCATGGAGTAAAACACACACAGGGAGAAATCCGTATCGAATTGTTTGTTTTTATGTAGTTTCGGAGAAGGGCGGCCGCGCGGGACGAATGATCCCTCAGGGCATGCTAATCCGATTACATTTAAACAGCCTTGATTATATCACGATACCAAAAAGAAACAGTTGCAAAATGCAGTGCTACAGGCTACAGGACGTGCACGCGGATACAATGGTGAAAAACTATACATCGCGATTTATAAGCCAGATACGAGATGTATTTTTTCTTGCACGAATACAAGTCCAGGTCGATACTGGAATGAACCTTGTTTGTACCTAGGCCGTTCACACGAGCTCGAGAGATATATTAGTACAATTCACGGAAATAACTCCTGAACGAGCCTTACCATTGAAGGGTGGCAGCAATCAATAACTTAAACACAGAAAGGAAAAAAAGCAAACGTTTAATGTTTAAACAGCGTCGATCCCGCGGCAGCCATATTGACTACACGCGATTATATACTTTCACTTCTCAAGCAGTGATCAAACGAACTACGAAACATTGCTGACACAAAAAGAGTGGCTATAGATTTTAAAGCCTATTTAAAATCAAAAATTGAAGAAACCCCTCGCAGGCAGAACATACTCAAAAAGACAAATCCGAGACTCGAGACATACGCATTTCGGAATTTTATTTTTAATTTTCCTTTTATCTATTGTATTCTTGTCCTGAAAATCATACCACGTTATTTCAATGTTTCCTTCAAAAAGATAGTAATACTGACCAGGAGGCAGATATTTTATAATTTCATACGTGTTTTAGGTACACAAACTAATTCCGGCATAGTGAAAACGGGCCCCGCAAGACTAAGAACTTATAGTTTGAAAAAAAAAAAAATGTTTGATAATGATGGCGGGATTGTAAAAGTGACAGCGGAGCACAAAAGACCTGCATTAATCATGGCAAAAGGTCTCCCTGTACTAACCTTTCATAAACAAGAATGACGACCCAGAAGGTATGAACTTTAAGCGTAAGACTGAACGTACATTTGTCACCGAGCATGATAGTTTCGATGCAGTTTCTTTCATTGTAGTGTAAAGATTCGTGCGGGCGTCAGTTAGTACGCAAGTGTTAACCTTCCGAAATAGAAGACCTGGGGTTTTTGGTGTGTGTTTAACTATTACATTTTGTTTTATATACCATTTCGGCGTTTGTTTTGCATTTGCAAGGGTCTCTTTTTCTCGCCACGAGCAACTTTTATTTCTTTTCTCCGTGTTTCTTTTTCATTTTTTTCGTGGGGAGAAAAGGGGGTGTTTACTCGTAATTTTAAAGGTAAAAATATAGCAAAAAAGATGGAACTGGGAAAACGTTCTTTGGTTCAACGTCGTATGAAGTACTAAATTCAACTATAAAGAGAAAAAAAAAGTTGAGGTGTGTGTATGCTTATACAGCCTAAAACTTAGTCTGCCTCAACGGGCGACTTGTCTCCAAGCTGTAGATGAGAAATGTAGCCAGTGCAGTAAAACGGCAAGCCTGGGGTCTTCAACGCGCGCCACGCAGTAGTGATACACGACCGCACGCCGGTACGATACTCATCCAGATTGAAACGGACAGGGGTGGGGATTGAACCGATTTGCATCCTGTCAGCAATCCCCACCCCTGCCCGTTTCGATCTGGATGAGTATCGTACAAGCGTACGGTCGTGTATCACTACTGCGTGGCGCGCGTTAAGACCAGGCTTGCCGTTTTACTGCACTGGCTCATTTCTCATCTACAGCTGGAGACAAGTCGCCCGTTGAGGCAGACTAAGTTCTAGGATGTATATAAGCATACACACACACAACCTTTTTTCAGCGTCTGGCCAATCTGCCAGTGAAGAAGGCAAAGACGAAGGGCCCCAGCCATAGAGTAATATAGTAAACGTAAAGAGAGGACACTAAAGCCGAATCGCGGCCCAGATAGTGCGTTTAATGCCCTCCGCTACGTGGCGCTTTTCTGTAATATGGTTAAAATTAATTAGAACTCTTTCTGTGAAGAGTTATCAATTTTTAATTGTAATGCTTTATAATTATTTAAAGTACTTAAAACGACCAAATACTTTTAATCTAAGACGTCACAAACACCGCGTGATGAATGGCGCCTGGTTGAAGGTGAATACGACAAGCGCATGCATAGAACTTTGGGGAAAAAATTCTGCGAGACGCGGTATCGAATTTAGATATTTATTAAAGTTCCCAAGCGGCATATATATCCTATGGACGTCCACGGGACATCCAGGACATCCATGAAACTTGTGGGGGCGTCGTGAGAAGAAGAGGACGGCCGAGAGAAACGCGAGTGGGGGCCAGCCGGGGGCAAGTGCGAGAAAAGGAAAAGAACGTAAGGCGAGAATGCCAGGAAGCGAGAGCTGGAGTGGGCCGTCCAGTGACGGCCGTCGTATTTCCCGGTCACTCCGCTGCTTCAGGATAGACTGCCAGTGGCCAGCGAGGACAGCCGGGCCGTTTCCCGGGCACGAGAACAACAGAGGCAGCCGGCAACCGGAGAAAAGATTAAGGCAAGTTACGTTTACTTGCAAACTTCCCGTTGTGTGGTTTCTTGGGGAGCGAACGGAGGGCAGCCTAATCGGGCGGAATTAAACCACTGAGCGACCCACAAACTTTAGGAGACCCCGAGGATGTATGGAGGACCGTGTGTGCTGCTAGGGCTTGCTATTAAAATAAAACTGCGTCATTAAAAAAAAGAGCCTAGCGAGGAGGGAGTTGGGGAGGAAAGAGGGAGAAACAAAAAATGAAAGCCGTTTACAACTCCCTTTAACGCCGAATTAGAGCGCAGCTCTTGAGGAGGAGGAGGGGAAGGTACGGAGAGGAGGCTATGCCCCTCCTCTCCCGCTTGCCTCCCATTTAGGGGAAAATTTTCCGCTAAATGTAGCGGGGATGTTTTTCCGCTAAGTCTAGCGGGAAAATTTTTTCCGCTAGATTTCAGTGGGAAATTTTTCCGCTAGATCTAGCGGGGAAACGTTTTCTGCTAAATTTAGCGGGGAAATTTTTCCGCTAATCTAGCGGGAAATTTTCCGCTAGATCTAGGGGGAAATTTTTCTGCTAGATTTAGCGGGGAAATTTTTCCCGCTAGGTTTAGCGGGGAAATTTTTCGGCTAAATTTAGCGGGGAACTTTACCCATAATGCACCGCGCGGTTGCGCCGACGCCGACACCGCCCAAGCCGGAAACGGGCGTCTAAGAGCTGCGCTCTAAAAGACAAGGAGAAGGGTACCGGAGAACCGAAGCAGAAATGCCCAAACCGAAACCGAAACTAACTTGACCGGAACCGGAACTAGTTCCTGCTGAATGCCGCGTGCTAGGAGTGGTAGCTGACACTGGTCTATCTGGGCCGCTGGAGCCAATGGCAGTGTCTGCTTTTTACCTTATGTATATTTGAGTTCCTGTATAGGCTCCCTACGGGAGCCAGAGTTGCGCGTCTGTTTTCCACGTGCCGCCGCGCCGCTGCTATTCGCCGAGATCCGATCACGTGAGGAGCCGGATCAAGTGCCATGCAGGAAAGTAGACGTTGCACGCGCCCCGTCGTACGTTCCCCTGCTTTCTTCTTCTTCTTCTAAGCGTTGTAAAAGATGATGGGGGGGGGGGGGGGAGAGGGCCATTAGTGGTTGCGC
This sequence comes from Ixodes ricinus, assembly GCA_037355805.1. NCBI lineage: Eukaryota > Metazoa > Arthropoda > Arachnida > Ixodida > Ixodidae > Ixodes > Ixodes ricinus. The sequence goes on from JAZHYW010002535.1 coordinate 72,735, forward strand.
ACCGGGCGCTTGGTCACGGCTCTCGGGGGGAGGGGGTGTGGGGAGAAAAGTTGGGGGGTGGAGGGGGAGATGAAATAGCTTTATAGAAGAGGAGGGGGAATGTCGGAGGAAGCGCGCGGGGATTGATTTAGTTGTATCGAATACCGGGTGGCCGGGAAATGGGGGCGGGGGGAGTGGGGGTCCAGCGCTGGAGAGCTGGCACGGCGCGGTGTCCGGCGATCAAGCAATCGTCCGGGGCGACCACGTCGTGTGGTTGGAGAGTCCCACTCTATAGTCCATCCGCACCGGAGTCCGGGCGCGGTCGTCGAGCACGCGGCAGGTGCGCGCCAAAGCGAGCGTCCAGGGCCGACGGAGCACGGCCGTCGGGGCCCCGCCGCAGTCGGCGGGCGCCCGGAGGAAGTTCAGAGAGACCACAGGAGCCCGGTTTCTTCCAGAAAGGTGAGTAGGGCCCTGAGCGCGCGGTCTGTTCGCGCCGGTCGCCCCTGGGTCTTTCGAGCGAGCCGCGCGCCTCGAACGTGTGGCGCCGCTATTCGCTGAATTCAGTCACCTGACGAGCGGGATCAACCTGCCATGCAGGAAAGACGGCGCTACGGAGATGAACGCGTAACTCTGGCTCCTGTAGGGAGCCTATACAGGAACTCTAATGTATATCCCTCTATGCCCCAGCGACGAAACGGTGTTCTTTCTAATTTTACTTGTGGAAGTATTTCTTCAACTCCAGTGCCTCCAATACGATCACTATCGAAATAAAGGTATAAAATGTCAATTCTGGCCTCAGCGAAGAAATGCAGTGGCTGCTTCTGCCGGTATGGGCCTTATAAGGCTGGTGAGATCATCGAACGCTGACTGATTCATGTGAACCACACAGATCGATTTGCCCGGTTATATTTGTCTTATATTTAAAAAAAAAAAAGTAAAACGTTGTTTTGAAAAATACAGAAAAAAAAATTAACGCATCTTTATCCTGGAGCAGGAAAAGGCAAAACAAAATGGCGAGTTTGCTGAGGACGAGTACAGTATACGGAGGTTCAACCGCCGCCTCCAGTTCGCAAACGCGCAACAAACCTGCGCTTCCCCTGTGCAGAGATCTACCGTTACCTTCAGTATCCTTATGCGGTGATTAACCCAAAGGCAATTTTCTGACTTCTTGTTTTACGTTGAAGAGTGTTCACGCTCCCTTTCAACTGATGTAACCCACTGACTCATGGGCGAAACCTGACTGCCGAAAGTAAACATATACTTTTACTTATAGCGTTACGACGCACCGCTGGCTTTGAACCTGGCCATGAGGACGCTCTGCATATTTCAGCATTTATATCGCTCGGGCAGGTCACGTTTTATTTAAATGCAAAGTAGACGCCGAATGAAGCTGCTAACGCTAGTAATTCATGATTTTCTTTTTTCCTTACAGCTATCCTGAGAAATTTAGTTGGGATTTATGTGGCTGATACGACAGCATCCTACATTGCCACGCCTCACACATATCATGCGCAGCAACAGGCCTGAGCGTGGAACCATCCGCTTTCCTGGAAAGAATCCAAGTAGAAAGAACGTTGGAGAACAACACTCAGCCTCCGGTTGGAAATTGCGCACCGACACCGTCAATATAATTACCGAAAGCTTCGCGGCAAAAGCTTTTGCTAATGTGGTGGTAATTTTAAAAGAATAATGGCGGACCACATCTGAAAATTAAACGAACGATGTTTTATTCGGTGTCAAATAGAAGTGTGTAATTAATTGAATGTCACCTAGACCATCCGAGAATAAATACCTATCCTATTCCGCTGAAATCCTAATGCTCCGCAAGCGATCAGCATGTCTAGGAACAGAAATTATCGACCTACAAAGTCAAACCGATTTCACAACATTTTATTCTTGAACATATTAAACATTTCTCGCAGTTAGCCTTTGCTTGTTTAATTCATAATTGTGTTCAGTCAAAATAAACATTTCCAGAACGGAGATAAATAATCATCTGAAGAATCGGAATAGGAAGATACATCTAAGCACAGTTACTTTTTGCCCGAAATAAAATGTAGCCATAAATGACCACACAATTTGGCGTTGTAGTATTGGCACTTATGGTTACATTTGGCAATGAGATTGCATACATACGCATTTTAATATCGCTTGGGGCTTCTAGATATCTACTTTTGCCTCTTGTATTTAATACATTTTAAATTGACGTTTGTTTTCGTCGAGGTCGGTTCCTGTGTTGAAATGTCAAGAACTATGTTTGAACTTTGCAATAAAAAAGGGAGTAAAACATCGGCCATTTAAGTTTCTTTACATGCGGCAGGGACGAAGACATTAATTACAAGAAATAGCGTATAAACACATTCGGTTCAATAAGATGTCACAGTGGCGTAGCAAGAGAAGAAACTTGTGAGCCCCCCACAACCCGAGACCCAGCCCAACTTATAATATACAAGTGTAATTTGAACCCCCCCCCCCTCTCCTCCGCACCCCCATCCCGGACATCCCAGCATCCGCAGCCTCGAGCTCTGGGTGTCATCTAGTGGTCAACCTTTACACAAAACACAGTCGAAGTAATAACCCTCTTACACGGGCCGTTTTAACAGATTATTGAGCCAGCGATTGTTGCCATCTCCCAACTGTCATCGAGCTCAGCTAAGTTGTCCGGTGTTACCAAGTGTTACACGGTGCATACGCCTAACAAACTCAACTTTCGATCCTCGTTGAAACGCAAGCTCAACCAGAAGAAAAAGCCACAATCACCGTGATAAGCGTGTAAGAAAGCACCGAAACGGATTTGCTTGCACTCACTAGCGCTGGGAGGCTTTAATGGCGTTCTCTTACGAACTAAAGTGGCGAAGTAAGCGAGTTGGTTGATGTGCCGCTCAGACTGTTTTCGGCGCCACACAAGTTGGTCCGACTATCGCTCTCGGATCAAAGAAAAAAGGAACGACGATTGCCTATGCACCGTGCAAATCACGCCAAAAGATTTCTGGAATGTAACGTGGATCGAGTGGTTTACAGAATACCGCTGAGATGCGGTAGGAGGTGCACATCGTCCAGACAGGACGGTGCAGCAAATGAGAGGATGCGCGAGCGTGACCTGTCATTACGATCAACAACAGGACAGCTACCTTTTCATTGCAGAGATCGTCTGTGCCAGCCCGACTTTCAAGATAACATGCTTCCGAGGAGGTCCCGCGAAAAAGGAACGAGTGAAGTGCTAGAAGCGCCTGTTATAAAGAAATGGCACGCAGCCAGAGCGTCAATTTTTCTGCATCAAAAAGAGATTGATTTGATTGACACGTCATGATGAGCGACGTCATTAGGTGATTCAGTGTGCCTGCGCGTGTGCGTGCGTGCGTGCGTGCGTGTGTGTGTGTGTGTGTGTGTGTTTATCGGTAGTTGTTTGCTGTAGCTGTTTTCCAATAAATGTTCAGTTGAGTGTAAGCGCGCGCGTCTTGTTCGCATTTCGTATTCTCCTTGTCCATTGTTGGCGCTTTTAATTTTATACGTCTTCTTACGGTTTCCTTTTGGGACACCATGACCAGAATTTGCTATGCTGTCATGTCAGCTTTATTGTTGTTCAATCGTATTTATCGATTTTGAGGGTTACATTGCAACCACTCGAGAAAATCGTCCAATATAACGATGCAGTTGTCACCCTAGCGAGTTATCAGCTGCGAACGACAAGTTGGATGCTATATGACAAAGGCACGGAGAAAAGGATTGGGGTTGTGTGTATGTTTATACAGCCTAGAACTTGGTCTGCCTCAACGGGCGACGAGTCTCCCAGCTGTAGATGAGAAATTTAGCCAGTGCAGTACAGCCACTAGCCTGGGGTCTCCTAGCTTTGTCCGTGCCTTTAAAAGGCACGGAGAAAGCTAAGAGCCATCGCGCTCTTAAACCAACACCCTCGAAGTTGACAGTATGACAGTGCTCTTATACTCGTCGTTTGGCCTATCGCGGAAAGCCGATCAGAACTAGTGACACTTTGGGCCGCGCACACCGCCTAATGCGGAGCCCAACTCTGGCGATGTGCGAAGCGTTATTTGTGCTGCGTTGCCTTCGATTCCGTCGCATTGCTTCGTTATTCGACCCAAAGAGCGGAGTGCTGGGTTGCCGCGTGTGGTCTGGGAGAAGGGCGCGAGCGTCGAACACAACAATTCAAACGGGGCGGCAGCTGAAAAGGTCGGAATGCGAATAGCACCTCGGCATTAGGCCGCGGGGCACACGATCCCCGAACGTGCAGCCTCGGCTGGTAAACATGACGTCAATTCGGTGCGAGCTCTCGTCGTCGACGTTTGCCCGACGAAGAAGCCAACCCGGTCTACGTTCTCGTAGTAATAAAAAAAGCTGGAATGCCAGAACTACCCTGGGCGAACGAGGGTCGCGTTAGGCGCGCTTGCAGAAGCACGCTTTAGGCCTAATGGCAAGAGGTAAGTGCGCTTCTCTCGAAATGCTCGAAATCGCCAGCCCTTTCTATAGTTTGGGGAAAAGGGTTTAGGACGGTGGGGAGTTATGTTAGCGAAATGTCGTGAAGGGAGCCCTTCGTAATTGAAAGATGAAAGGTCAGCGGCTCCGGCAAAAGGTCAGCTGCGGCTCCTACATTTGAAGCAATAAACCCTTTTAAAATTAATTGTGTTCACATATTTTGCTATGTATGGAATATTATACAGGTTCTACTTACCAGGAAAAAAACGAGAGACTTCGAAAGCAGAGAGCAGGGAATCGATACTCTACTTCGTTTCACCTCAGAAAGGTCATGAAAAGAAAATGTATCTGCCGGATCTTGTTTTTCTTGTTTTTTATTTTTTTTTAAACCTTTACTAAACCACACAAAAAAAAAAACGTTTATTCCTAAGTGTTCTGGCTAAACATGCCGTCTGCATTTTACAGTCCTTGTTTAAATCTTTTGGTTTTTGGACTGTCTAAAACGACCACGCGACAACTTTTGGGCAGCATGAGCAACAAAACGTGACGTCTGGTTTAACGTAAATTCAAATTTATTTAACCTTCACATAATAAATTGAGATTGATAAAAACTGGGTGCTATTGATAGGCGTTCCTGTATTAGTTGTACACATCGCGCAATTGTGATACAATTTCAATTTCAAACACACTCGGTTCTTTTTTTTTTTTCGTTTGGTAACAATTGTAAGCGTGCTGCACGGCCCACCGCGGCTCGCATTCGTTTTTGGAATATTAGTTTGTACAACCTGGTGGTGAATTAGAATAAAAATAAAACGTAAAGTAAAGCAATAACAAAATATAATCCAGAGAGAATTCGCACCCAGAACTTAGAAAAGCCAGTAGGAAAAGGAGACACGCGCACGTGTCGGTTTTGGACCGTTTATTTTCGCGGGGAGTAGTCCTATAGGACGTCGTAGTTTTCACACGACCGGCTTTAGAGTCGTGAAATATTCATTAATTTTTTTCTCTTTACCACGGCATCCTTCAGCAGTAACTTGACATTTGCCGCTCCTCAAGCGCGAAAATTCGATTCATTTCGCTTATATTTCCAGCCTTGTCATATATTTTCTGCTAGTGCATCAGCAACTTTCTGGTCGAAGCGTGAACGTATTCACAGCACGTTATATGACGATTGTAACGGGACGCGGTTTGACCAACCAAGGTAGCAAACGATTCCCTCAAACTATCCTCTGTAGCGCGACGTACGGTAGCGCAAACAACATACCGTTTCGACGTACGGCTCTAAACCTAAAAGCCGACTGCGGTGTAATAGGTGACGCTAGAGCTTAGTGAAGTCGGCCATCTTACGATTTTCTAAACAAAATACAGACGTCAGTTGTCATCGATTGACTTGCGTGCGTGACGCCATTGTTACACCCCTGTATGAGCAATATCTGACGCTCATAGCTTCGCCCATCAAGTCCGATCTACGTCGCCATCTTGCGCAGACAACAAAAAATTTATATTGGTTACCTAAAGTGACGCATTTATAAAACTGAGGCACAAGCTCCTCAAAGGCAAACAGACCTTACGCTTTGTAAACACGAACGTCAAGTTTGGAGGAGGAAGCTCCCTGGGAATGCGAAATTGTCTTTTTTTATGATAGTACGAGAATTCGGACGATCAAACGAATGAACTTGGGTTATATAATAAAGGACAATGATTACAATTATACACATGACGAACACATGGTGTTCTTCGTGTTTCTGTACATGCTCTATCTATCATCGCTCAATTAATCATGTAAAGGGAAGGCCCAATGACTTGCGAATTTGACGCAGTTTGATTGGTACCATCAGCTGGTGGCGTCGGCTGCGCGCGGATTTAAGGCGAAACGAATCATAGTTAGTTGGTCGTTTTACGACAACTTTCGATTCGCGAAGCCGAGGGTGCTTGATTTATGCGATCTATCACCGCCATTAGAACGTCAGTATTGGAGTTTTTTGGGGGTTTTTTTGTCACTAAATGTCTTTGATCACTGAAAAAAGTATATTGTAGGAGGACGGAAAGTTAGGACTAGAGATGTAAAATTTCCAGAAATCTTAATTACCCTAAGAAAACGTGCTTTTGTTTTTCAAGTCTTTTCGAGAAAACTTGAAATAAAAAAAAATGTGTACCAGTTAACTAATCTTTTTTTTTCAACATTCACTGAAATTGGCTAACTATTCAATAATTTTATTAACTGTATAGACAACCAAAATCCTGTGCGAAATATTGTAAATTAATATAATCAGTATACCAGCCTCTTGTTTTCCTTTTCTATCGTTCTCAGTCACGTGAGTTTCGTATCCGGTGTGCGGGACGAAAAAATAATGAGACATTTCAACCTCGAATATGCGAGAAAATATGGTGGGTGTATCAAGGGGCGGCCATGCTCTTTAAATCGACCGCAAAATTCGGAAGACCGGTGGCTTCGCTGCGTTTTCCATAGGAGCTAAGCCTTTTTCTTTTTTTACTTTTTTCTCAGGTAAGCTCGCTCTTTGCGAATTTTATAGAAAAAATTTACCACTTGTGGCTAACGCTATTCAAAATAGGAACGCGATAGGTTAAGAAACCAAATTTTGCGGTCGATTTAAAGAGCCTGGCCGCCCCTCCATACACCCAGTAGATGAGGCAAAACAAGAATGTGTGACAATCACGCGTTTTTCGTGAACACTTTCCAGCGGCGTAGAGAGATCAAAACGATGTTTTAACACATACTAGAAGTGATGGCATTCGAGAATGCTGCGCCCTTGAGGAAAAGATGTATACTCCATCTCATGAGTTGCGTGCAGCGGAGGCAAAAGCACAGGCGTGAGCGCGTGGCTCTCAGATTTGCTTTCCTTTCACGAGCACTCGCGAAAGGAAAGCAAATCTGAAAGCCATGTGCCCCCGCCTATGCCTTTGCCTTTGCCGCACACAACTCCTGAGGTGCACAATGAGAAATGATATGCGGGGGCACAGGCCTTCTAAAGTGCTTTCTAGATCAAGTATGTATATCAAATTTCCAGGCTTGTACAAGATACTCACTAAAAGTATTTAAGTTAAGTTACTGAGTACCACGAAAAATAGTAACTGAGTAGAGTACTAAATACTCAAATTTGTAAAGTAATTGAGTAAAGTACAAAATACTCCAAAAAAGTAACTCGTTACTTTCAAGATACTCTCAAGTTACAATTTTCTCTGCAATTCATTGTCAAGCACGACCGAAGTCAGACAAAATTCTTCCTCCCAGCTACTATGGAATCTCCTGAAAATCTCTTAGCAAGACTTTGGCTGCCACCCAGGTTTCTAGGAGGTCCCAAGTGACTACGAATGAAATAAAATAAAAAAACGTTTTTTTTTATACCTTTGCTATGGCGAGGACATAGGCGAGGGCAGCGCGGGGCCCGTTCGCCTGTGGAGGGAGTTTCTGCACAGAGGCTCGCCTCCGACGCTCCTCTTGTGTCGGGTGTTCATTTCCGCTTCCCCCGTCAGTGGACTGGCGGTGCCGTGCAGTCGGGGGTCGGGGAGTCCAGGCCAGGGGAGAGCGGGCACCACCGTGGTGGGCGCCAGCGGTCATTCGTGCCCCCGAAGATAATAGCGAGTTTTAGTAGACCGTGTTTCCCCCTCCGCTAAGCCCCTCGGCTACCCGGAACTCTACAGACAAGGCCATCGGCACGCAGGCGCAGTGGCGATTTCTTCGTGGCGGAGGGTTAGCGAAGGGGGAAACACGGTCTACTAAAACTGGCTAATGCTGCGTACGCCGCAAGCGATGGGCCGCCGGATTGGAGCCGTGTAGTCGCGTCTTACGAGTCTTGTGTGCGAAGAGAGCCTAATGAAACGAACGAGCGGTGTTTGCGAGTGCGTGCGGATGCAGAGGCATTTCTGAAGCTGGAAGGCTTTCTTTTATATGCTGTCACTCCATAACATAGAAAAATAAACTCCGGTTTACTGTCGACTCTTACCAGACACTTGTAGAACCCACCCTCTATCCGACACAAGTGACCTCACTCTGGCTTGTAGCCTTGTACACATCTTATGCTTTCACCCGCATGCCCTTTTGCTTCGGAATCTCTGTTGCTCTTGGGCTTGGCCACAAACAAATTGTAAGAAAATATGCTTCGACGTTTTGCCCAGTTAGAAGACACGACACACGTCCTCTCGGCTTGAGGCTGCGACATCTGCTTCTCCGTGTCACCTGTTCCAGCAGAAGCACGGAAGTGCACTGTATACCTGGCACGAAATATATCTGCAATGACAGGCGCCGAGCCAAAATAACTGGAGTTCAATATTTTCCAAGCTTCTCGCCCCTAAAGAAAATAAAAAAATAGAAAGTAACTTAAAAGTAACTTTAAAATGAGTACAAGTTACTTGGAAAAAGTATTTAAGTTAGAGTACTAAATACTGACGTTCGAAAGTATTTGCAAGATACCAAGTTACTCACAAAAGTATTTAAGATACAGTAACTTGAGTAGAGTATTTAAGTTACGTACAAGTCTGCAAATTTCCTACACGCTCGGTGACAGCAAACATTCTTCTAATGTTAAAAAAAAGCTAAAACGTTTATTTTTTATATTTCTTGTACGAGTTAGAGGTGAATTTTGGCGTAATTTATCCCGTGCATTTGAATATATCACGTTTGTTTTCCCTGATGATGTAACTAAACGCGAGAAAACACGAAAAACCTTCGTCCAGGCGTGGCGTCATACTGGGGTCTTTGGGCCGCCAAATGCGTGCCGCTCGAGTGGGCAGCGCTTGCAATAGACCTATTGCTGAATTATCCAAGCATCAAGCATAATGCAGGGACTAGTGTTCCACGCACTTCATGTGCTGGCGTCAGCAGTAGTCACTTTTCTAAAGCAAATGCCTAAAACTATACGTGCATCTTGCTCGCGCGTTCGTCAACGCTTTATTTTGGTTATTTACTTCGAATCTTTTATACGGGGAAGGCGTGCTCGTGTGGCGCGTGGAACACCAATCCCTGCATTCTTCTTGATGCTTGGGTAATTTAGCAATAGGTCGATTGTAAGCTTGCCAGGTATATTCTCCCGCACTGACACAAGTCGTCACGTCTGTTTCTGACCTTTTTTTTTGAAAATAGCGAGAGTGCGCGTGCGTAGCTTTGATAGGCGCTGTAGATGCGCGAGAGTGGAGGTTCTGAAAACCCTAACAAATACTTTACTATACTCTGTTTCACCTTATGTTGCACCGCAGCGAAGGCTAGAAGCGCGAGCTCATAGCGTTGGCAGGTGCCCTTGGTGCACGAGAGCTTGTGCCGCGGAGATGTGCCCTAGAGCAAGGAGCTCGCGCTTGTAGCCTTTCCTGCGGTACAACACGAGGTGAAACAGAGTATAGGGGGAATAGATTCCACTCCGCTCATTTGCATTAGACAGAACGCCTACAGCGCCGAATCCAGCCCTGACGGAGGGGAGGTCCACGTCAGTCCACGCGCATGTGCCTGTGGATGTTCGCGGCGGCCGCGGCTGTGTCGTCTCCGATACCACCTAAAGCCCCTTCATGTTTCAAAAGTAACGCAAGGTGCGTCGATGCACGAAGCACGTGCAACGTGCAATCCTTGGGAATGTAATGGCAATACAGCCCAGCAAAGTATTTGGCGCAGCACTGAGCTTGATTTTAGACGCCATGTTCTTCCTATACTCTGTTTCACCTTGTGTTGTACCGCAGGAAAGGCTACAAGTGCGAGCTCCTTGCTCTGGGGCACATCTCGGCGGCACAAGCTCTCGTGCACCAAGGGCAGCTGCAAACGCTATGAGCTCGCGCTTCTAGCCTTCGCTGCGGTACAACATAAGGTGAAACGGAGTATAAAAGTGGCGCAAGCACGTGTCTCGAGCATTTCTACAACAATGAATTTGGTATGTAAAAGAACTATCATCATTATCATCATTTACCGCCCGATAGCCGAGACCTCCCCGGCGTTAGATGGCTCTCGCCAGGCCCAGAAAACCTGTCCGCGCCGAGGCTATTGTATTTTCGAGGAGTGGAATGTATTCCCCCTAGTAAAGTATTTGACCCTAACATGCTGACACGAACCGGGAAGGAGGGGCTTCAGCGGTACTTTGAAAATTTATTTCTGCAGCTTCAAGGCACCAAATTACAAAATAATCTCGATATTCGTGGTCTTGGAGGTCAAATAAAGACGACTTAAGTATTTTGTTTGTTTTTTTACTAAAATACAGCACCGCTTCAGTTTCCCTTTAAAACATTACAAACGGGTCACTCGTACGGACGTAATACATTTGGCTAATTCGTCAACACCAGCGTTGGTTTGGTTTTACCAAAGTAGATTAATGTCGTGAAACTTCTTAAACGTTTTTATTTAATTTATCTGCGTATTTTTTTTATCCACTCATTTAGTATATATCCACATCTCGATATACGTGTCATTATGGTTAGTTCCTCGATTATTTGCATTTGTTAATTATGACTTATATCGCTTTGGATAAACAGGACGACGGAACAACTTCTTGAACTAAACAAGGTTAGGGGCCACTATTGTTGTTTTATTATATTCCAAAAACAACTAATAAAATTTTAAAGCTTCCAGTATTATTTGAATAATTAATAAGAATAGCGCCGCTTACGTCAGTGTTTCCCAAATTGTGGGTCGAGACCACGAGGATTGTTGCGAAGAAGTTCGGGAACTTGAAAAAGTTCTAACTTGGCTTCTCTGCAGTGACGTCGATGAAAACAATTCAAGTACAGTTCATAACTCAACATGGAGCCGTGAACGGATAGCAGCGGTGTCTAAATTCGGTTCTCGTTTCGGGAGACTGTACTCTAACAAACAAGCTGACTTTAGACATTAGGATCAGTCATGACTGTTGGCATGGTTTATTTATTTTTCTATTTTGCGAGGGTTTCACACCCAGCTAATTCACTCTTACTGTATCAACTGGCAAATAAAGTTTTCAGCGTCCATTTTTTGTGTGTATTACCGCTCATGCACAGAAAAAGTAAAACGCGTGGCATCGCGACACAGAAAAAAAGGGGGGGGGGGAAGGGGTGCCAGAGGAGGGGGGGGGGTTCGTAACGCGATATTGAATGCCTTTGGTGAGTCGCAGAGTAGCAAAATGTGGGAAGCACTGGCTTAGGTAAATAAGAAGTTTACCGTCCCTACCAGTCAAAATACACAAACAAATACATCGTATTACAGCCTGGAATCCATGAACACGAATAACGAAGACTTAGTACGCTATAAAAGAGAAAAAAAAAATAAAGCTAAGCCGACACATAACAAAGCTGAGTTAATTTCTCTGCTGGCTTACAGGAGTACAAATATTCATCTCAGCACGACCATCAAAGAGGTACTAAAAGCTTAAATAGATAGAACCAGTGCTGTTCAGAGAGGTTGTCGCCGGTCATGCCAAAGGGTTATAATACTTCAATACAACCTCGCAGAGCAGGCACGTAGCCAGGATTTTGTTTCGCTGAGGGCCCGCCCATGACAAAATGCTGCATGAGGGGGAGGGGGGAGAGGAGGTCCGAGCAAAATCGAAGAATTCGGGGGGGGGGGCATGCCTTCCCCCCCCCTGGCTACGTGCCTGTCGCAGAGTTGAATTATGCAGGACATATCGTAAGCTGTTACAAAAAAAGCACCCGGATGCATAATGTAGGTTGCCAAACTCTGCTGTTAAAAATAATAAAATACCACCATTTCGATGTACAGAGCTTCATGGCTATCAGCTAGACAAGAGAAGTGGGACAAGGTAGGCTGGTGGCTTTCATTTTGAGTCGCCCACAAGGTGCATCCAAATTTTTACGGACACTACATCCAAAGCCAATCTTCGAAAAACAGCCAAAATGAGGCACGAATATTAAAATGAAAAGAGGTCCCAGTGTTTTATTACCCTCGCGAGCACAATATCTTGATATATGTTCTGATATTCCTCTAGACTTTGTGCATTTAAATAATACGTTGAAATCTACAGGGAGGTTGTTCATGCATCTTTGTTACAGTTGGCTTGCGTTGAAAAATACTGGCGGGTTCGGGAATTATGTGATTATTTTTTGTCCAATTTCGGTCTACGGAAATACTTTTTCCTAATCTTATAAGTTTTTTACGAGTCCTCACATCTCTAGTTATGGGATTATAAGAATACTAAAAGCGCCGTGTAACAAAGGCGAGAAAGAAGAGAGGAAGTGCAAACAGAGATGAAGACTGGAGAGATGGAACGGGACGATGCGGTCGGTGAAAACGTCTTTATTGTAAAACTATCGAGGCATCCGGCCATGTGGAACAAGGATAGAGGTTTCCCAGCAACCATCTGTGGCGCCTGCGCTTAGAAAATCCGACGAGGCAGAAAATTCATTGCAGCCTAAACAATACACAGCTGGTTCTTTTATTTATTGCTTTTTCAACGTCATACTGCGTAGTGCAGTGTTCTAGGCGTTACCGAAGAAAAAGTAACGAAATACGTTACTCGTTACTTGCAAATAAAAGGAACCCGTTAGCGATCTACGTGACCTCGAAATAAAAGGAACGCGTTCCCGTTACCGTTACCGATAAAAAGTAACCCACGTTACTTTTGCGTTCCTTTTTTTATTGTGGATTAACACGTTTTACTGTTTTGACGGTACAGGTATGCATACGCGCCATATATCAATAAACATTATGTTCATACAGAAAATAAACAATTACTTTTCTTTTTGCGGTTTCCCCTCAAAACTTAAGAGAAAAAATGCAAAAAAAAAACTCTAAAATTCACATGGCTTGGCGCCTAAAAACACGAAAAAAAAATGGAAGTGTAACGTTTTTAAGTCTTGGAAAGAAGAAGTAACGAGTAACGTAACTACGTTAATTGAAATACGTAACGTAAGTACGTTACTTGTTACTGATTTGAAAAAAGTAAGGAGTACGTTACTACGTTACCGAGAGAAGTAAGGCGTTACACGCAGCGCCATTACATGTAACGCGTTACTGCCACCGCTGGTGTAGTGTAATACAAGTTACTCTCCCACGTAAGAAGGATGAGGTACTTCAGAGGATATTAGGTGAAATGGGTTCTGTCAAACGGAGAACTCTGACAAATCACCGTCCGTGAAAGAAATGGGCCGGAATGTAGGAAAACACATTAAAAATATAATACGAAAACTGCCGAGAAAGTAAACAGTATGTTATCTTTAAGGGGACCATTCAATGATTTTTCAGCTTTTTCCTCCTCAGCCTACTCCTTAAGTAAGATCCTTAACTCGAAAGCGAAATGAGACATCACGAAGTCGTGACGTAGTATTTCACCGGAACCGGAAGTTCTCCCAGCCGTCTGAGGGTTGGCGAGTATGCCGTCCGTGTTCCTTACGTCCGATGCAATCGCCGATAAAATTGGAGCTACAGCGAAAGCCCTCCCGGTCTTCTTGCCGACGTCGTCGGCCTTCCACGACTGGAAGATCTCATTGATTTTGCTTTCATCGACGTAAATATAAACAACGTCGGATTGTCAACTTTAACGGTAATGGTTTCAGAATGCGATGACTCCAAGCTTCCACATGTGTGTGTGTGTGTGTGTGTGTGTGTGTGTGTGTGTGTGTGTGTGGTGTGTGGTGTGTGTGTGTGTGTGTGTGTGTGTGTGTGTGTGTGTGTGTGTGTGTGTGTGCGTGCGTGCGTGTGCGTGCGTGTGCGTGTGTGCGTGCGTGCGTGCGTGTGTGTGTGCGTGATGTGTGTGTGTGTGTGTGTGTGTGCGTGTGTGTGTGCGTGTGTGTGTGTGTGTGTGTGTGTGTGTGTGTGTGTGTGTGTGTGTGTGTTGTGTGTGTGTGTGTGCGCATGTGATGCGTGTATGCTTGGACCCACACACACACAGGACACACCTCCTGTCTCAATGCGTAAGCTGGATTCGGCTGACGTGTTTGGATACCGCGGATGTATCACAGTGAAAAGGCGGAGAGATTTCGAAGGTAAGGAGGTAAGAAATAGTCCGCTATATTTTCAAAATTTTGTACCGAAAAACAAGTTTTGCGCTCTCTACCCTCGTGTACTAGTTTTCTTATAACCCACTAAACGATAGGTGATTGGTAAAATTCCAATAGAAAATCATTTATTCAGACCCAACATTTCTTTCACGCTCCTTTTAATTTAAACTTAGAGGAAATTCGAACGATATAATACAACTTTGAAAATTGCGGTGATTGTAGAGTGACTGTCTATAAGCAAGATAATTTTGAAGTAAACATATCTGGTCCTTCTCCGTTGTTCTTTTTGTTCTGTGTCTGACGTGCACGATTGCCGTCATTCAATCTCGAGTTTCGCACTGACGGGCGTATCAATAAAATATTATATTTGTCGATATTTTATCCTATTGAGAAAGGCAGGCCTAATTTAAATAAAGACTTTGGGGGGAGAAGCAAATAAACATAAATTCGCTGGAAATAAAATATGAACATATTTATGTTCCAAACTGCGCACTCTGAGTATTACTTCTGGAAGAAAAAACGGAATTCTGGAAATGGATAATAAAGAAAAACGCATCATTAAGGAAGTCACCTAATCGGAAACACTATACCAAGAAAACGAATGTCATTTTAAGCTAGTTTCTATTTTGTTTAAATATCGATTTTTTGTTTTTTCATTTCTATGTTTTCCAAAATAAAACTGCTGGTTGTTGTTGTTTTGTTTTTCGGTACCGTTTTCTAATAATTCTTCAGTTTCGCGATGTTTCCTACGGGAACATTTCTTCGGCGAAGCGGAAGCTGAAGGATCTCCCGCCTATCACGAATGGTTACTGAAGCAACGATAATAAATAGAATGTTCGGTGAAAACCCGTAGTTCTTAAAGGTGCACTAAAGACGTTTCTGAGATCGTCTGTTCTTGGTGATAACTTATCTTACAGGCTCCAAGCATCCTAGAAATCCAAAAATTATGCTTATGCCACGTCTATTTGCCTACTGAAAATGTGATAGAAGTTTGTGCCACGCCCCTTTCTGAGAGGAAAAAATCTAGAGCACAAAATCCATCGGAGGCGCCGGCGGCGCCTCCGCTGCGATTGGCTCACGCGTGCTTGTCGTCACGCCGCCGGCGCCTCCGCTGAATTCTGTGCTCCAGATTTTTCCGCTCAAAAAGGGGCGTGGCACGAACTTCGATCATATTTTTAGTAGGGAAATGGACGTCGCACGAGCATACTTTTTCGATTTCTGGGCTGCTAAGATCCCGTAGAATGAGTTACAAAGTAGCAACACGTAAAATCTTCAGACATGCACTCTTTAATGCAGTGGTCTCAAACTCATTTGAGTGTGTCGGCCGAATAGCCTACATCGGAAAGGTCGAGGGCCGACGTAAAACAGGGGGTGTCAAAAAATTTAAGAAAGAAAGGACAACGTGCTCTATGCTTTTTGTAAACTCACAGTTTTGCCAGTGACATCTTTAGCTTTGATTTGTTTATATGACTCCTTTGGTACCTGACCTGGTGTGACAACGAGAATTAAAATGACACGCACCTCTAACGTGCTGGCATTTTGAATGGAACAAAAGAGCAAATACACTGTCGTTCCAGTTGCTCAATTCACACAGGAATTAGCCAAGCCCAAGATGTATCTTTAAAAAATACATACAGTGAATTTGACAGTTGTTGCTTTCAAGACTGACTTTTATGACAACACTCTGAACAAGTACTTGTATTTTTATGAGGAAACAGCTTGAACACTAGACACTTACACACAGACAGGACACGAGTCACATGACATGGACAGAGCTGTCTATGTCCTGTCCTGCCTGTGTGTAAGTGTTTAGTGTTCAAGCTGTTTCCTCATAGAGATGTACCAACTAGCGCAACTCATACCAGTTACTTGTATTTTAATGGTGATATTTTTTAAAGGCGAAAATCCCGAGCTCTAGCCCTTTATCTTTGGTAGTTGGTCTTGCTGATAGAAAGTTCGCGCAGACTAGATGCATCATTCAACGAACAGCTCGCGCTTGCAGCCTAGTAGCGGAGTCGTTGTACATTACAAAAAGCTCGAAAGCAAAAAATGAAGCGAAACAAAGGGCAAATGAACACAGACAAGTATAAAATGTGTGAATATGTTAAAAGAGTAGAGCTACGTTTCAAGCGAGAATGAATCGACGAGATGAGATCTTTATGGCGCGTGCTATTTCTAGCGCTCGAGACATCTGAACCGGGAATTGTAAGCGGTTGCCTGCGGGCCGCGTCCCAGCGAGTTGCGGGCCGCATGCGGCCATCGGGCAGCGTGTTTGAAACCCCATCTTTAATGCAATCTAATAAAAAGATTGTTTTTGTTTTAAAGTCAGAAAAACCACGAACGGCGAGGGGAGTGTTTTCGGTTCCTAGGCTAGGTAGCGCAAGCTACCGCCTGTTTGAAGTACAGCCTTTAGCATCCATCCATCCACCCGGTAGAGGGATACCCAGAATTGGGCGGAGCTGAACAGAACGACGCCACGACACGTCGGAGGCATATGTGTCTCGAATTGTCGAGTGCGGAGAGTCGGAGCAGCCATCTTTCCGACAGTTTGCACGTCGGACCGGACGTATACAGTTTTGACGCGCATGGTCTATTTTCCGGCACACAGACCCTCGTCTTCTTCTTAACTTGTGAAGCGCCTAAAGAACAGGGACACGAGGAAAGACGAAACAGGACCTTCTTGCTGTCTGCGAGCCTTTCTCTTGCACAACGCCGCTTGTGCGAGTCTTCGTGTTCCACAACAGTATCTTAAGTTTGATATTTTTGTTGTTGGGGGGGGGGGGAACATCGCTCAGAATTTTGACACTTGAATGAAGTGTACAACTAGATTATGCACCTCGGCTGTGGCTGCTATGCACTTTGCGAGCAAACACCTGAGTTTTTAAATATACCCTTTCCGCAATGCAATCTGGCCACTTTCGTAGCTATCATCAGCTAAGTATGTATCATCTGTGCATGCGAATAGCGGCCTTTTCATGGCTGGTGAAGGAAGAAATCGAAGACAGAAACGGATGCGGAGCCTGAGCATCCAGAGGTTAGTTCGCTGTATTGTTTTTCGATGTCACCGTGACGAGAAATAAGTTTCTATGCGCTAGGCATTTGAGGCTGTCATGTAAGTCCTTGGAATGCTAGGTTTTGGCACGCCCCAGACAACCCATGACTAGAGCCACTAAATAAGCTACGCTTCAGAGTAACGAAACTTAGCCATCTTGTGGCTTAAAATCACGGTGGCCAGTTATCTGAAGCTATTTTTGACATCGCAAGAAACGATTTTCCGTCCTCCAGACATTTCAGAACAGTTCGTGACAGAGCAAAACGATATCACATAAGATTGCTAACACCGCATCTAAAGCTAACGGATCGCCACAATTCATTTTTGAATAGACTGATGTCACTAAGCCTTCTAGGCATGCGCGATGCCACCATAACTGTAGTTTGCAAGAGGTAGGCGCCCATGCAAGATATAGCTCGTGACATCTCGTGCTCTGCCCGTGCAGAACTCCAGCGGGGCTGTCGCTCGTGCAGAAAAACTACAGTTCCCACGATGCGTGGCGATAGCGGTGGCGTACTCAAACTAGCTGGTGAGATCGGTCTATTGTGGAGATCGACAGTTGTGTTTGCTCTGCACCACGGTACTCTGCACTAAGCACCAAGATGGTGGCGACCACAACAATACCGGGTAACAGGGTGCCGATACTCTAAGCGTGGCTCATTCAGTGGCTCTTGACATGACAGTAAAATGTTAATTTTATCAAGAGGTTTGCTCAACTATAAGCTTCTGTGCGCTACGCATTTGAGTGGTAGTTTCTTGACACCATCGAAACTGAAGCAAATAGAAAAACAACAGTTCAGTGAAAAACACCGTAACTTTCATACGTTTACCTTTGATGAATAGGTACCAGATTTCATCCGCCATCAGCTTACAATTTTAACTGATATTTCAGCCACTAGATGGAACATGAATTTGTGAAATGCTCTATTAACGCTAAAACATTCTTTCTTTCTTTCTTTTTTTTTTTGTACGATTACAGCACACCTTTGCATGCACTTGTCGTTCTCGCAATTGTATAAATCATGAATCAAGTAATTCCTACGCAGGATGAAAATATGCTTCAAAGGCCTCGCGGATGTTCAGTACGCCCGACATTCTGCAACAATGAAAAGACCCTCGCAAACCGACGTTTTCGTGAGTGAGCAAATGGCAAGGGAGAATAAATAATACGACTTCTATGCCATTCTTCACATTATACCATTTATAAACCGTCTCCCAATCGAGGTTGTTGTAGTAAGAAGCGAATAATCGAGGTTACAACGATTACTCGATGGTCTTAGATCAGCTTGGCGGAGCAGAGAAGAGAAATGATTCCTTCGCTGCGAGATTGGTCAATCAAACTGTCCGTGTTTCACGTAGGGCTACGGCTCCAGTATAAGTTCAAGGACCAAGAACTTTACGATAGAACAACCGTCCCGCTTGTTCAGATTTAACGTGAAAAGTCTAAAGAAAAGCAGTCACAATCCGGAGAAGATGAAAAAAGAGGCGGAAGCACAACGGGGAACTCACTGGTGGAACTCCTCGATTTGAAAATCATTTCTATTTTTTGAGAGAGAAAAACAAAATATGCATGAACAAAGAAGAAATAAAGATGGCGGCAGGAAGAATCACTACGCTTTGAGCGCGGCTTCGGCGGCGTGCAGCTCAAAACGATCGAGAAGCGCGACCTTGCCTGAGCCAGCCAATTCTTCAGCCAACCCCTGGCCATGTTTCTCTTTCTTTCTTTTTTTGTTCCTTTTTATCCCCAACGGGTCCTTCCTCTTCCAGTTTAGGCTTATGTTTGAGGTTGTCGTTACTTTGTCCAATGTTCCACGAAAATCGAAAATAACGGATTTTTTTATGCGTCTGTGTATAAGGTTTTTACGCATAACGGATTTTTTTTGTATGTGTATGTGTATGAGGTTTCTACGCTTTCTTCACACAGCACCATTCAATGAGTTTCAGTTCAAAAACCTTTTTCGGGTATTTATATAATTCTTTTTTTTTTTAGGTGGCATTGTAAGCGCTCTAGTTTTCAGCTTTTTCTGATATAGGGGGATATTTTCAGCAGCTGGTTTCGGAAAAATTGCGGAAGGAAATGCTCGGGGATTTGATCAAACACGAAAAAAGATGAGTTGGAGAAAGGAATGGGTGTGCGCGAGGAAGTAAGAACGAGAAAGACCGAGAAGAAAGGAATATAAAAGTGCACGCGTTGTCCAGGTCCTACCTAGCCGTAACTTTGAAATCCTGTAACAGCGTTATGGTATTGGTCGTGACTTATTCTAATACTGATGAGAAAAAGAATTGGAAAAAGACGATGATCGCCCTCGCGAGGATTTGCGATAGAATATCTTTCCTGGTTCGGCTGAGATTGCGTGGGCCTACTTCAAAATAAAGCCTTATGAAGGCGTATGGCACCTGTACGAGTGAGATAACTTTCCTTCTCGAGCAGAATATATTTTTTCTCTAGTGTTTTTGTTTGTGTTGTAAGTGAAGAGGTTCACATCACGTTGCAACACGGATAGAAATATTATTTTATTCGTTTCAATCTAAGAACAACTTTAGACGTTGAACAGCGTTCCTGAAACATTTCAGAGAATCCCAAGGTATACTGACAAAAAGGGCTACAATACGTTTCCATTTGCCTTCAAAAACTTGGAATCTTGAGAATGGCCTTTGGATGGGACGGGGGCGGAAAAGGGGGGGGAGGCGTAAGTTTTTACATTATGGATTCTATTGAACGTTATTTCATATTAATTATATTATTTAAAAAGAAATATACATTATAGCTGTCCTCGTTTAACATTTTTATGCCTCTGTAGTATGAAGTGTCACGCCTCCTAGCTCTCAAAGGTTTTGTATGTGAAACCATCCCCTACAAAATACACATCATAATGATGAAAACAACTATTTCGTGTTTTCTTTTTTGTTTCTTTTTCAACCAAATAATCATTTTTATGAATGTTATGAAAAATTACTGACTGATAATAATTTATTATTAGATTTATTTACTTATTTATTTTATAATACCTTGAAAGCCCTCTTACAGGGCATTACACAAGGGATGGGAAACAAAAAGTTTCAATATAGAAGCAATAATACAAATTCGTGAGCAGCGACACAAGGAATGGAAAACTAAACATTTCAATATATAAACATAGTAATACAAACCAGTGAGCAGCGATAATAAAAATACAAATAAATAATAAAAAATAAAAAAAGAATAAAAAAAAATCCACGTTATTAACATGCTAAGACTCAGCATCGTTCGCACAGTGACCTAAATGTTCACCTAGTTGCTTTTTAAATACGTCCACATTGTCAGTTGTAACTATGTTATCAGGTAAAGCATTCCATTCTAATATTGTCAGAGGGAGAAAAGAATTGGCGTAGGAGGTGGTGGAGGCAAATATGGATTCTATTTTACAGCTGTTGTCTAGTCATGGGAAAAACGAAATGGAACGTGAGAGTAAACTTTTCTAAGCGTGGGGTTGAGGTGGTAGATCTCTTAAAACTGTGTCAATCAAGATATCTTCCGCCTTAAAGCGAGCTCAGGAAGATTCGTTCGCTCTCGCAAACCAGAAACACTAGTGTAAAAAAATATTCAGAAAAAATAAATCTCAGACTTCTGTTTTTCACACTTTCTAGTTCTCGTTTTTAAGGTAGTTTTGCCACGGGGACCATACGAATGTAGCGTACTCTTGCTTTGGGCGGGGACTAAATTTTGGTACGCGATCTGTTTCACTTTAGGGAGGGGGCGGGGCGAATCTTAAGTTCCTTCGTAGAAAACCCAGTGTGCTATCTGCCTTACCAATTATGTAATTATTATGATTGACCCATGTTAAATCGCTTGTTATATGAAGACCAAGATATATGTAGGATGAAGTACTACTGAGTACTGTGTCGTTAATACTGTAGGTGTAAGAAGATAGGCCTGTAAGATGACAGCAATATGCATCATTACAACACGCAATAGGTCAACGCCTTAAGGGGATAGGCCTGTAAGATACGCAAAGCAGACAGGAAGGCGCATCAAAATGTTTGAGTCTCAAATATACGCTGCTCCGGCTTGAGCCGTTGAACTCCAAAGGGCGCAATTTTCAGTGAGAACGAAATTTTAAGAACACCAATAACGACACGTACCGGAGGTGTACCCTACTCCCTTTCACTCCAGGTCCGAGCCCAGCCGATGTTCCAATCCGATGCAGCCAATCAAAACAAAACAAAGCAAGTACATCGTCGTCACGGCGGTAGTCTTTTTGTGCGTTTGCAACACGTGACTGAAAGAAACCACGCACGCTGAATTCCCCATGATCCTGCGCTTTTTTCTGCGCGTGATCGCTTTAGCCGGGGATAGCGTGCCCTCAAAGACGCGACGCACTTTGGGCGCTGCTCGACTGACAGCATCGGATCGGAGTGACGGCTCCGGTCGGACTTATTAGGGAGTTTTAGAGAACCATTTTGTAGCGTTAGCTACACTGGCCGATTTTGAAGCAGTTTCGCGTGGCTCTCGTAATGAGCCGTACTCCGTGCTGCGCAAGCGCGAGGAGCAGTGACGTCACACGGCGCACAGCTGGCGGGGCGGAGCCGCCGTCGCCGCAGGCTCCGCTGCCACCGCGCGTGCCTCGTAATCTGCGCCAGCGCGAGGAGCAGTGACGTCACGGCGCACGGCTGGCGTGCCGGGCCGCCGCCGTCGCGGGCTGCTACCGCCACCGCAGCGCCTCGCCAGTCTTCCGCGTTCCGGAAGGTGACGTCACGCGCGCGGCAGACGCGCTGGCGCCGCCCGCGCCCAGCCGTGCGCCTCCGGTGCGCAGAATAGCCAAGTCTGACGCTGCACCGGAGCTGCTTGATAGCGCCTCTCATTTTGTGCACATAAGCTCACGCTACGTATACGGTATATCCTGGCATAGCCGAGCTAAGCCACCGCAATTTTTACCCATCTGATACGGTACGATTGGCCCTCCGGTTCCAACTGCGCACGCGCTACCACGAATCACACTCACATGCGCAGTTCGCACCGGACCGCCCAGTATACTCCGTTCCATGTGCCACCGTCGTCCTGCGTTCACCTGCGCACGAGCTCCGGCACTTCGGAAGCCGAATAACGTGCCCCAACATTCCATACGTATCGGTAGTCAGCACCTACAGCGAGAGTTTTAGTGTACGTATAGCAGCAAACGTAAGCCCCTACGTTAGCGTTAACGTTGCGTCCTCCATGCTGCGCATGAGCCGTACGTACGTACTGCGGCAGAGCTATGCGTACGCACGCTCGCTATCGCTTTTTGCGAGCGTACGTAGCGGTCCCCCTGCGTGCCATTCTCGTTGTTCTCGTCGCGCACGGGAAAGCGCGAGACCACTCCAGTTTGGAAAATGGCGGCGGTGAGGCAAACCAGTGGAAGTGCTACGCGCGTTGTACGGGTTCGCTTCACCATTGAAGATGATCTCAACCTTGCGGAAGAAAGAGAAAGAAGAAGAGAAAAAGGGCGAGGCTCGTGGCGGGCGAGGACACGCGGAGTTCGGAGCTGGAGACAGACGGAAGAGCCGGTGCCGAGCAAGGCCTCCAACAGAAGACGCGGACCACTAGACAGCCTTGGCCCTTCTCTTCATCGGACTCTGAACTTAAGTATACAGATTAAACGTTTTCCCAATGGTAGCGCTTCCTCGTGTGACTTCCCCGGAGCGAGGTAGAACTCGGCCTGATCCGGGCGGTATTGACAGGCGACCCACAACCTCCCCAAAGAAATCAACGCGACGAACCCTTTCGAGCGCCCACAAGAGATGGCTGTCGATAGCCAGAACGTTGGCGACGCCGTCGAACCCAAAAAGGTGTTTACCGTTCGGTCGGTACACGAGTGGTGCGACCTATTGCTTGCATACTTCCGAGCAAATGACGAGGACAACATAAGATTGTAGGGATCCCCCAACACACTGGAGCGAACCATGGAGTTGAACTACTGGTCGCACAGCCCTAAAAAAAGAAAGAAAGAAAAAAAGACAAAAAGACGTTTACAACAGGCAACGGGGAAAGAGATTCGCACGCACTTCGTAGCAAAGCGAGGAGATTCGCGGTGTTAAATTGGCTTGACCGAGTACCCCCTGGGATTGTTTGAAGCAGTTCGCAGGAGCACATCTAGATGGCGCTGCAACTCTTTACGTATGCCGTTTGCCTTCCGCTATACTAAAAGTGCGCGTTCAACGCGCTCCCGTAGCGATTACGTCCACAGCTACGCGTGCGTTGTACGTAGTGCTAACGCAAGTGTCTTTACGCTATTCTAAAACTCTCTATTATTATAAATTTGAAGACTCATTTTCTTTTTTTAATTCAAGCAGTGTATTTGGTTTTGCGTGATGTCGCGAAGTGACGTTGGCAAATCAAAACCGAAACTTAGTGGTCAACGGGTACCCCAGATGCTTTGCGCAGCTTTCTTGCCGCTAGGGGGTCGAGTAGATTTTTGAAAGAGGTCTATTTTCCTCTACACAGTACATTTGCAGAACGTTTGAATAAGCTGAGTACACACAAAGTTGCACTAAATAAACTGTCACACTGCAATACATCATAAAAAACGCTCTGCAGACACTGTCCGACGCGTGTTTCTTCCATACTCCGTTTCACCTTATGTTGTACCAGCGAAGGCAAGAAGCGCGAGCTCATGGCGTTGCCAGCTGCCCTTAAGTCACGAGAGCTTGTGCCGCCGAGATGTGCCAGAGCAGGGCTCGCGCTTGTAGCGCTTTCTGCGGTACAACACAAGGTGAAGCAGAATCGTATGAAGGTGCTGTCCGATTGGTCATGCTAGGCGCAAGTTCACCTGCTTCTTGCACTGGGGTTGCACTGACGTCAGAACTTCGAGCTCTGATTGGCTCCGATCAACGGCTCAGATGGAGGGATGAGTGGGTAGACCTCAATGCAAGCTATATACTTTGAGGTCTACCCATGGTAGACCTCAAAGTATAACTAACATTGGACTATCCTTCCAAACGGAACCAATCAGAGCTCGGCGTTCTGACATCACCGCAACCCTTGCTCAAGAAGCAGAAGAACTGCGCTGCGTATTAAGGCTGTCTGCCGACGAGTTCGAAGCATAACTATGCATATGAAGCAAACATGTCCGAACATGCATGAGGCGTGTCCGCAGGCAGGTCTTGCATCATGCCTGGAGCGAACACCGTCTCTTGTATGATGTATGGACAGTGACAGTGGCTTACGCTTCTCCAAACCTTTACCGAGTACGTGAGTGACTCTGATCGACAAAAAATAGCTCAAACTAAGTTACATGTTTGCTTTTGTTCTTGTATAAGGCGAAAGCCTCACCTGTCCCATTGAGCAATAAAGCGTCGTATAACCCGATGACCCTACTTGTCCCATTACCTTGGCGTCGTCCTTGCGGTCGTCCTAGAAGTCGTCCTAGACCTCTAGGACGACCTCACTTGTCTGAAAGTGACGGAGATGGAGAGATCCCGAACTTCTTGCAGCCGAGACCCGTGCCGCCGTCTAACTCAGTCTGTCAAAGTGACCTCGGAGAGTCAAAGAGCGCCAAAGAGAAAGGCGCAGGCTGGAATATCCCATCCCGAGTTGGCTCCTTCCGACGGCACGCGCGCTTGACGCCACACTGCTCACTTCCGCACACCGGAAGGAAGGAACACCGGAGAAACGCATCTGGGTCCATTTACGGGGACACCTTTCATTCAGGCACGAGGGCTTGACGGCGTGTTTGTCTCCCAGCAACAGTTGCCGCCTGCCGTAGCACTCTGCTCTTTTGTCCGTCTTGGCCTCTGCCTCTTTGTTAACACGCGGCCCTATTGCCTGAGCCGTCTCCTTTATATTTTGCTGCATCATTTTCGTGTTTACCACTTTTCTTTTTTAAAGTATGGTAAGCTTTGTTTTGTGCTGCTGTTGTTGTTGTTGTTCATTGATCCATTCCCGTTTGAAGCAGATCAATGCCATTGTCCAAAGTCTTCTTGCCTTTAATAATTGGGCACTCATCTGTGGAGGTGTGCTAAAAATAGTAGTAATCGAGTAGCGGTGTGTCATGGTTTCCTGCCGAGGGGAAAGCTTGCATCTTTCGCGCCAAGAAGAACTGACCGTCGAGGTCAAGGTGAAAGAGCAGAAAGAGTGGCCGCAAGGGGGCACTATATTGAAGGCAGCGCCTTCAAGAGTTTGCATTCTGCATTTGCATTTTGCGAAAGAAGAAAATAGAGGTTTTCGTAGTCCTTTGACGGCTTAAGCTGCGGTCCCACGGAAGCCATCTTGAACAAGGCGTTAGTTCAACAGATGGCAACACGCACCCGTGGGGTGGCCGAAACATTGGTTCACGGTGGGATGGCTCGAGCACCATCACATTCACATCGTGGCCTTGCTCGCGCCGCTGTAGCTGTGCTCAGCTGGCTCAATAGCGTAGCAAACAGGCCTGCTGCCGAAAATTTTGTTTCTCCTGTTGCTCTCTGGTGTAAAGGTGGGTTATTGATTGTCACGGGCTTTCGCAGCAAATCTTGCGGAAGATCAATTGTTGATTATTGTCAGCCCTGTTGGCTTCTTCGCGAATGCGCATGGTGAATATAATCTGGGTATCGTGGAAGCGGACGTCAAATGAAGCTGTACCGATTTTACGGTACTTACCTCGCAAGTATATTGACCGAAAGTGACATAGCGATATTGTTCACCCCGGGATCAGGTGCGCAGGGTAACGCTATGCTGGTTACGAAAACCAACGCGTGCAACTGCTGAAAGTACGATATAATGTTGTAAGTAGCTTCGCGTGCTGATAGCCGTCGAACAACTGGAAGACGTTTGCCCGCGTGATGCGCTATGAGTGAACGGCGTTTAGCGACGGCAAGTTATGAGCGTATGGAATTTATAAGTTCAAAGCGTTCTTCTTCCTGAACTGGACCAATGACGACCTGTTTTATCGATGGAGTAGCGGTAGTAACCTGATATCGGACGAATCGTGGCAGACGAACAAGCAAGTTTCTTCTCAACGAACTGACAGCGTCAGGGTCAAGCACAGCGTGGCTACCAATTCTGTCGACGTTTCGAACATTTACCACTTTCATTTAAAAGTGCTGGCACATCAGCTAACTTTGTGGAAAGAGTCGAAGGCTTCCTCGGGTCCAGCGCCGCCATGAACCTGCTTCAAAAAACGATCCATATTGCTCTGTGGAGTGTGCGAAACGTATCAGCATCTGCGGGAGTCATGGTCGATGCGTACTAAATGATTGTTTGTTGCCTGCGACGTAAACACGCGTCATAGACGTTCTACGCTCTCTTTTTCCTACTTTGCCTATAAAATACTTTTCTCTGATAACGCGCCGTCTGGCCAAATAAAATAAACAAGGCCCCCAAAGAATAATGGCATCAGGCATCATTGTTACTGCCATCCTGCAACTAACAAAAACAATGAACGGTGGGTGTGCGAACGAAAAACCCTCTCTTGAGTGGCTACAGGCGGACCAATTGAAAATCATTGAAGTTCTGTTCTATAGCAACTTACGAACATTTCATTTTACACGGTAAAAAACACCACTGAAATAATATGTTCAGCGGACGAAAATACACCATCGTAGATCTACTTGTAGTATACTATGACCATGAATGAAGATCGAGAGACTCCCAGATCGGGAGTAATGGCAGATTGACTGGTGGACAACATATGTACGTGAAGATTTCAGCGGAAGTCAGTACTATACAAAACTTGGTGAAAAAAGGCTCTATGTTGGTTGACAGAAGGTGTCATCCCTCTGAAGACGTTGGATATCAGTAGCATGAGTGTAAATATAACGAAATCTTTCAAAACTCTCTTTGTGTATTGTGCTTAACTGCCCTTGTGTTGGTAGTAGAGGCTATGGTGGTGATTTGGACCTTTCACACCGGGCTCTATTTCTTATTTTTCGCCTCTTCTCCTTTTTGCAGTTTCAGTAATTATTGAAGTGGAACAGGGACAATTTATCAATAGGGCCATTTGTTGATAATCAAGGAATAACGCTGATAATCTTTATATTGAATAATGCCATCTGCACATTGCAGTTTTCCTGTTCCACGTACAGTTGTAAAGCAGCATCCTCATTGATTCTACCATATTCTGTTGCCCGGGTGAAAAGGTCTTTGGGTACACGATACTTGAAGCAAGTCTGGCACTGTACGTTGTGGTTCGACACTCACTAATATCGTCGTCCTTATAGAGCCTGATAATTTAATCATTACTTCGTCACCTCATATTGCTCTTCATCAACAGTAAGTACAATAGGCTACCATGTGTTACAATTCAAGAATTCAATTGAGTCATTCAGTCCTTCAATATGTTTTATTAATTATGCTGTCTTATTACGTTACGGCCATCGAGACGATCGACGTCCATCGTCGATCTTCAAATACTTGTAAGGGGCGATCGGTGGCCGAGTGCATAGCATCTAGCTGCAACCAGAACACATGCAGGCAACTCGCTACAAATTACCACCTGCCATTTCCGATGTGGAAGGCATCCTTGTGTGGTCGTGTATCACTACCGTGGTACATTAAAATTTCAGGTTGCGGTTGTACCGCACTGGCTAAATTGCTCATGAACACCTGAGACACCAGACGCCCACTAAGGCAGACTAACTTCCGGCTGTATAAACATACACACAACAATTTGCAATTAGACGCACAATCTACGAGGCACAGCGTGTCCTCTTTTTTTTTTTTTTTACCCATCTTTTTTTAACCAGCGCGAGCTCACGCGTTCTCTCTTTGAGACGGTTAGAACTAACGTTGATTGAAACCGTCGCATAAAACCCGCATTTCTCTTACCCGGCCGCTTCCTCCTCCTGTTATGTGTAGGTGGTTAAAAAACTAAATAAGCTATAATATTGCGTGTATGTTATTCACATTTGGTTTCAAGGATTCCGGTCAGGGGAAAGGAAGTTCGCGGGAGAGACAAGACCAATAAATGAAGCTGCGCTGGAGTGTCGGCACTCTCTCCTCCGGCTGGTGTTGCTAGGACTGCACCATTTTGGTGCTTGTGCCAGAAGTAACGGTAGAGCAGGCGCAACGCTGCCGATCGTCATGATTCAAAATTGCGACTTCCTCAGCATTGGATTCGGTGTTAGGAAGCTCATGTATTAGCGCTGCTTTGTCGCAAACTGTTTAAAGTGGAGGACGGAAAAGCGTTTCTTGTGATTTCAGATACAGCTTCAAATAACTGGCAACCGCTGATTTTTAAGCATGACGGCCAACGTGTCGCTACTCTGAGCGTAGCTTGTTTAATGACACTATTCATGCCGCTTGTTCAGAAGCCTTAATACCTGGAGGGCACGGCGTGAGCCCCGTGGATTCCCTAAGCCACTACCTGCTTTTGACACCTGCCTCTTCCTCATTGTATACGCTGGTGCCAGTAAATTAGCTACGCTTCAGGTAACGACCTGTGGCGCATATTGTGGCTACAATCATGGTTGCCAGTTGTCCGAAACTTTATCTAAAATCACAGGAAACGCTTTTCCGTCCTCCCACGAATGTTTAAGCAACCCGCGACAGAGCCTAGCAATATTGTATCAGCTTCCTAGCACCGCATCTAATGCGGAGAGATGTTGCACTTTTGGATCGCGACGATCGGCAGTTGCGTTTGCTCTGCATAAGACCCAAAATGGCGGCGCTCAAACACTTTTGGGGAACGGAGTGCCGATACTTTGAACTGACTCATTATAGTGACTCTAGGCATGAAGTGAACTCGAGTTGTATTCTTTCCCTCTTCGTCTTTATCGTTTATTGATTTCAATTATATCGAATAATGAACACTTTATATCACGCTACGCTTGTGAATTATTTGTCTTAGATTTATTAACCTGACCGTAGTATAAACCGTTCATTTATCGATAGTAAATCTTCAAATATATTTTCCTAAATGTGAAGGTAAAACGACACGGAGGTTGATGATGATACAGACGCCAACGCCGCCCTCGAAAATTTTTTGAACTTAGAAATCAGCAGTTTTGTTCTGTCATACCTAGGTAGCGCAACAAAACACCCAAACAGTTTTTAATTGTTTTAAAGAT
Organism: Ixodes ricinus; assembly: GCA_037355805.1. NCBI lineage: Eukaryota > Metazoa > Arthropoda > Arachnida > Ixodida > Ixodidae > Ixodes > Ixodes ricinus. The sequence goes on from JAZHYW010002535.1 coordinate 102,121, forward strand.
TAGCTAAGCTCTACAACTATCAAGAAACCAAAGCAAGAATCATTGGAAAAATCTAATACATCGCAATGTATATCTATTCCATACAATAAATGTTATTAGATGCCAATAAATCTGTTTGATGTCCGAAAAAGATGTGCGTCAAAAACAGGTAAGTTTGAAGGGCTCCCGGAGCGTTATGACTTTGAAAATAAAAAAAGCCACCGTCCACCTCTTGGGCAACTATTGTAGTTCTAAATGTTATAAACGATTTTACCATAGTTTAATTATTTACTCAGCGGCATTTGAATTACGATGACTCGAAGCACAAAAAGTGCTACGTTTGATATAGAATATCTAAACAAAAAAATATTACACAACATTAATTTTTTCTGCATATTACCAATTATAATCACTACATCTGTAGCTAATTTCATTGCCTAGCGCTTGTCATTAAAAACATATTTGTGCTGAAAAATGTCAATTTTAGGGCAATATTTGGAGAGCTGAAAAAACAAAGTAGTGCAAATACCAAAAAAGTATGCCGATTACATTCTGCTCCGACATCATCTTAACAAAACTGCTCTATTGGAACCGTGTTATCTTTAATGAATCGTTCATAAAACATGAACCAGCGGAGCAAGTGAGGGTCCTGCCATCATATTCGCAACGCTACAAATGCGCATAGACAGTATAAACCAATACATACATAATATCAAATGAAAGGATTGCATTGCCTTTCGAATGACATCAATCCTAAAGACAGTACTTAAAAGGAGATGAAGTAATGACCTGCCAAAGTACCTAAACTTCCACACATTCGGTGGGACCATGGCCGTAAACTCACATAACATATAAACCTTCTTCGCCTTTCACGCAGGTTTGCATTTCGGGAACCAACATAATTATTCTAGTTATTCCCAGGACAAAATATCGGCGTAAACTTTAGTCTCGCAACGCGATTACGCCCAGTTTAAAAATGCCCTAACGCTAACAGTGGCCTACAAATCGACTTCAATCCGGTTTATCGCGACGCCCGACGCACGGAATTATAACGCAACGCGCTGTCGACCGCCTTTTCATACGAGATTGCCGACTCGCGAGGCCTGAAACCCTTGCCGTCGGGATAAAGCTTTGCGCAAGCGCTTTTTCTTTTCTTTTTTACAAGATTCCATTTCAGGCGTCCTTGGGTACACTCCGCGCACTCATCGGAGCAAAGCCCAGGAGGTTCATAAATTCGAGGCACTTGCGCTAAAACACCTAAACCTTATCTCAATATTGCGACGTAATGCGAGATGGCCGCAACCCCTATTGAAGTGCTGTATCTATGGTACACTGTTCGTTTGTTTGTTTTTTGCAAATATTTTATGAACAGATCAAAGCTCACCCCTACCGTCAATAAACATGTCGCATCAAGCGTTACGATCGAATTTCTCTTTTGCTTCTGCTTTTTTCCAAGTATGTATGGGAAACCAATTTATCCGGTTTCCCCTCTTTCATTCGATATTTTCTATTGACGTCAAAGTGACGGGTCCGCCCACGCTGCATCATATAAATAGACCAGATGGATGGATGGATGATTGTGGATGAAGCTTTTTAATCGGGTGGCGGCTCACGCCACGTAGCCAAAGTCTTTATTTCAACAATTAACAAATCTTCGATTTATCATTTTTACTAATCACCGATTAACCCTCGAACCAATCTTCGATGAGCCAATTTAACTAATTGCCGACTTAACCCTTCTCAAAGCTGCGCGCCATCTATTAAATGCTGCATCAATTATCCGAGCACGCCTTTGTTTGTGTACGTATTCTGATCATGCACTGGACACGATTGCTGCGTAAGCGTTCGGCGAGGACTCGGATTCGATCGCACGCTTCGTGCCCAACAAATGGCGACCGCCAATGTTGCTCGACACATTTTTGAGAAGGGTCTATTGTTGAGTGAATTGTGGGGAATCAGTGATATCGTTCCGAGTAGTGCGCTTTAGACTACTGAGTGACTCCGTGACATCACTCTGGGTTTCTGACGGGACATGAAGTGGCTGCATGATTTGTGACATCACATTCTGATGTGATATCGCGTGACTCCGTTGTACAATGCTCACCTTTTTTTTGTATATATATAATATTGCACACCTCCGTGGTATATAAGACTTGTACGTAGTTCAACTACTCCACTCAAGTTACTGTATTTTAACTACTTTTCTGAGGGCCGGTTGCACCAACGCTGCTTAGCGCAAAGCGGAGCTTAGCCCGGAACCTAAGCTAAGTTCGGTTTCTTCGGTCAAACTTATCGCTAAACCTAGCACTAAACTACGCTTATCGTGAGCGCTCAACATTGGGCGCTTTGCTTTTGGTTGTTTCTTAATCCTGGATTTAAAACATGGCGGCTGGTTTGTGGCGGTCGACGCGGTGGACGAAATTGGTTGTGCAAAGTGTTTTAGGCTACATCAGCGTGAAAGTCTCGACAGAATGACCTTCGATTGTGATCAGGATGCAAAATATCGTCGCGTGAAGTGTTTATCAACCCCTGTTTTCAAGTTTGCTCTCCACTCTCAGGGCGTGTTAGCCCTAACCGAGATATGCACGGAGCTGTGGGGCTCACGTCTGTCTTCCCGTTGGTTATTTTGTCAGTGAGCTTATTCGTATGTACTTACTGATTTTCGCGTAACTGTAACGTATTGTTATTTACCACCTTGTTTATTTCTACTTGCAATGCAAATCCTTCAATCCGATCAGCGCGTTGAATAGTGGTAATACATGATCTCGGCGATCAGCTGATTGTCGACACCTTTGCCGTTTGCATTAGATTGCGGCGCTTTTAAAAAATAAAACAGTGAAAATTCAATTTCTTTCGTTTTCTGAGTTTCGAGACATTCTTCAGTGAATTTTCCTTGTCTCGCGAGTAGAATCTTGGCTTCAGAAAACTGTATCGTTCTATAACCGTAACTTTTCTTGTGCTTATTATACCGATTATACGCTAACCAAACGACTCGGGTTTGAGCTATTGGTTTGGAGATCCCAAGGCTGGTCAAACCGCTCACCGTGGTTGCCGTTTTCAGGATATTGGCGTACTGGGGCATATATAAAGTTGACAAGTAATCTGTGCCTGCGGAGGGACACATCGACTAAAAATTTCACTTTTTGTTTTTTTCTGAGCTCGACCGTGTGAAACTGAAGTCCGTTGAAGCTGCAGCGGATGTTCAACGAAAGTACAGTGCAGTTCTGTCACGTTGCTGATAGCAACGAGTACGGTCGATGCAAGGACCTCGCCACCTGATCTCTCGACGACTTCTATTCGACGATTTCCGAGCATTTTCGCAGCTGCCGTGGCGAGTTCGCCACTGTTTTGAACTTCATCGGTCTCAGGCATGACTTGATTTTCGTAGTCATCTTACCTGTCTACTCATTCTCGATGATGTTTTGTCTTCAGCGATGTAGCGAGTAGAGCGCCCTTCTCGCGTTCGGTGAGATTTGGGGCCCCCGGTGGCTCCTTTATCTCAAAATGTGAGCACGAAAACTACTGTCACTGTCAAAATATTCTGTTATCAACCGATATTAAACACGAGTAACACTTTACGCACTCCGGAGTGCATTTCGGACGAGATGGCTATACGCACTCCGCTAAACTCGTATAAAACGAATGGTCACAACGCGTTTTTTCAGCGATGGCATTTCAGCATTCTGGAAAGAGGTAGTCGATACCTTCTTGTTTTTAAAAGTCCGCTTTTCATTAGACTATCTTTTTGAACTACCCAGAAAGCGGTTAGCACAGGCGTTGATCGAAAGTTTTTTTCCAGCTCCGCTGTACAGATCTATGTTCGGTAACCATGAAGGACAGGACGTTCTAAAACGTGTAAAACGCATGTCTGTATCTCCAAGCACTAAAACGTTCATGTTTAAACTACACACGTCAACGCTTCCAGTCAAATGGTGGCTCCAGGAACGCGGTTTCTTTGTGCCTTGGTCAATTGACTGTCGGTTATGCCACCAGCCGGAAACAATAGAGCACTGTTTTATCTACTGTACAGATGCGATTTTCTTCTGGGATGTACTCCTAAGAACCCTAAAAAAGATATTGACTTAACTGATCACAGTATTCGTTACTTATACGTCCCGACCGAAACAAGTATCCCTTATGATTTATTCATGCTGATTGGTTTACACAGTCTATGGCGATGCCGGATGATCGACAGAAACGCTGACATTCCACGCACAACTAAATCCATATTTCTGGAAGAAATTGCAAAAGTTAGAAGTGTTCATGAAGCCCACCCACCAGTGCCCGACTGGTTTCCCAGGTGTTTCATACAAAACGCGCTTGAAATGTGCTTGCCTTAGGAATTTGTATAAGTGTATGCCATGACGAATTTGTACTCTCTGTTTCTGCAAAAGTGATAGTACCCAGAGTGAAAACATGAGTGCAGTACGAGTGCGACTACAGTCATTATGTTCATCAAGGACTGATCACCAGAAGAACATATTCATCCACCACCTCCATCCTCATGTATATAACATTCACTGTGTGTATATAGAATGCGATCTTTGAATTGCAATTTTCCATGTATTAAAGAAAAAAAAAGCGATGGCATAGCATAGGGGCTAAGGCGTCCGCTTTGTACGCAAGTGGACGCGGGTTCGATCCGCGGCAAACGTACTTTTTTCTTTCTTTTTTTTTTGTTCATTTTGTTTTATCGAGGCATAATGCGATGTTTACGACATTTCTTTTTTGCGATAATGTTGTCGACGAAACTTCGCAGAATTAAATGGGACTCCCTTTCCGGAAGTGCGATCGGGGACAGCGGGGCTTGGGTTGCCGGCCGGACGCCGCGAAGCGGCGTGTACTGGTTACGTTTTGTAATTAGCAGCCAATAGTGTCGCCGCGAAGCGGCGTGAACGCAGGCGGGGGCTGGGTTAACACGCTCCCCAGTGATACACGCGCCGTTCGAAAAGGGTGGCCCGACGGGCATGAATTCTCGGCGGAGTGCGTATAGCCATCTCGTCCGAAATGCACTCCGGAGTGCGTATAGCTTTACTCATTAAACACACAATCACAGATGTAAAGAGCATTCATGTTTATTTACAGCTTTGACTCCTGTTTCTGAAAGTTAAGCGGGAAAAATGATTGAATTTGGAGACCTTTAATTCGTTACTCACCGAAGAAATACAGCGAAAAGCAGACGCCGACGACGGCTACTACGGCAGTTTTTTGTTTACATCACGTGATTCCTCTCCGCCAATCGTATTCGTCCCTCTGAGCGTTCCCTAGTTCGCTCTGTTTGTCCCTACATTCCCTACGCAAATCCAGCGTTTAGCTAGGGGCGCCTCTGTAAAGCCGGGTTAACGTTGGTGCAACCGGAATTTAAACCCGTGCTTATCCGAGCTCGGCTTAGGGCGCTAAGCCGACTTAGAAAAGAGCCGCTTTGGGTTAAGGTAAGCGACGTTGGTGCAACCGGCCCCGAGTAGTTTAGTAACTTTCAATTACATTTTTACTTCGGTAATTAGTAGTTTACTTTAATTACTTTTTCTGAGTCACTTCTACTCAAGTTACAAATTACTTTCGAATTTTAGTGGTTGTTTTGCCTATCAACAAACATTCTTGCACAAAGGAGATAAGATGTTGGAAGATCAGCTGATATTTGCAAGAGTGGGAAGCCTGTGGCGTAGGAAGGGGGGGGAGAAAATAGTTTGGATGAGTTCGAAACCCCCCCCCCCAAAATGTTCACAAGCCCCCCCCCCCCCCCACACACACACACACTGCAACAATACTGCTACGAGGCGCGGGGAGCGAACAGACACGACGCAAGAGAGGCCGAGTAACTGCGGGATTAGCGCCGAAGACTGGCGTTTCTTTGTGTCCGGAAGCTCAAGGAGACTTGACCCATTTGAAGGAAGGGCTGGTCCCCGCTTTTCCCCAATGTAGAAACTCTCGCCAGATACAGGATCTGTATACACTGCAGTCTCACTCAAATGAGGCAACAAAATGCAGCACCTGCCCTGAAACTCATCGTGTGCTCCCGTAGTTTGTGCTGTACTCGAAGAATCGCGTGCTAAAGGGCGATGCAAAGATTACCTTTTTGCGTTGCCTTTCCTCCCAAAACTCGGAATATGCATATCTTCGAAGATTCAAAGATCGTTCGAAAAACCTGTGGTAATTCCCCAACGTTTTTATATAAAAAATAATAAACAAGCAGTGTTGGGAAGTACTCTATGTACATGGTACTTAAAGTACTACTGTTTAAAAAAATGTGCTTTACTAAAGTAAATTTTCTGAACATGTACTTGTATTTTTCGGGGAAAATAAAACTCCCGACTTCAATGTACACTTTCCGAATTTGAAAAAACAAAAAATGGCGGTATCGTCGTGTGAAAACGCGCTCTTTCGAGACGTCATCTGGTCATTTCTCTGAGTGAAGTAATGGCGGCTGTAAGACCGATGGAAATAAGTGCCTTATAAGTTGATTGTGTCAAATAGCTCAGCGAGAGTAAAAGAACTACTCTGCAGCGACTGGACCTTATACGATATTTTGTGCCATTTCCGTAAAAAACTGATGCACCTCCGATTACCCCTGGAGCAATGCATACCAGTTAAAAAACACTGTATAAGGAATGAAAGGGCATCATGAAAGATTGTGCTAAAAGTGCTTGGACTTTACCTTTAAATATATTGCATTTATATACGTTACTTCAGGTACATTGCACCCGGTGTACTTACTACTTTACTTGAAGTACATAACCTCACATTTACTTTGAACTTTACTTCAAGTACTTTTTGAATGTACTTTACGCAACACTGTAAACAAGCAAACACTGTGTAAAAAATCAAGCTCAGTCAGTGCTAAACCTCAAAGTAGAAACGACACATTCGCAGTACATCATTGACCAAACAAACAAGAAAGTACAAAACAATTAGGCACGCAGACGCAGAACCAGGTATTAAAGCATTTATGTGAAAAAAACAAGCCAATTCAAACCAAATTTTGGCTAGCACAATTTCGCTAACGGATCAAAACCTCTGTACTTTTTTTTACCATAAAAACATATAAAAGTGACTTCAAAAGTAACTTCAGAAGTAATTCGCTACTTTTTACGGTAATTAGTAATTTTCTCAATTACTTTCTATTTGAGTAATTTCTACTCTACTCAAATTACTTTTGACGTCAATACTCAGTAACTTAACTTAATTACTTTTTTGAGTAACTTGTACATGTCTGTATATAACCCAACTCTGAGAGGATATTAAGTGACTCCGCGATGTTAGTTTGCTATACGGATAGCTATGTTATATAAGGGGAAAGGAGGGGGAGGGGTAACTTTAGGTCTTTATTTCCTCTGTGATATAAGATGACCGTAAAAATTATTATTCTCTTAAAATTCCTCATATACGCGGGAATGGATATGTGAAGCTTTTCATGAGCATGATACAGCAGAGAGGGACTGAAATCTAGGTTGTAATGCTGACCCATTTTGTAGACACCTATCCATTATTGCCATTTGAAGGGGATTAAAGTGATCGTAGCCTGCAGACCATTATCACGAATACAGGAGGCAGTTACATTCACACCTTATCCGAACTCCGTGCAGGTTATGATGAGTCAACACAATTTCGCTCACGTCCGCCGGCCCTTTCAACACACATCTGTTTTGTTCTACGTTTGCACGAACAATTTTAATTAGGACGCAACACTAAACAAACGTCTTTTTTTTTCTCGAACAAATAATGAAGGCGAGCATTCGCGCTTCTGTAACTGGCATAAACTAAAAAATACAAAAAAAAAACTTTCCACAAAATGAACCACAAAACATAGGGAAAAAAATGCGAAATAATGACCGAGTGAAAAAACCCGCACCGTTAAAAAGCCCTCGAGAGGGATAACGCGAAATTATCGTCAGCGTGACGCCATTATATTCCCGTTCCGCGTTTTACGAGATTGAGTCGTTGAACAAGTTTTTACAGCCGTTGCCAAAACCCCTCCCTTCCCTCCTCTCTCACAACTTTTTATTCCTTCTTCGTCTCCCTTTCTGATTTTACAGCTCACGTAGCCTTGTCGTGAAACGCTGACGGGGACAGGCCTAGGCATGGGATCCTCATTGCCGTCACTTGCTGACGTTTTATTGCTTTATGTCTGTTTTAACCACCGTGCAGAAATTATCCAGTAAAACAGACGCACAACTGCAGAGCGAGCAGCGGCGTTGAGGCTTTTATGACCCCGTCTTACTGGGCGAACAAGCACCAAACACGGAAAGCAGACATGTCAAAGGGACCGTGAAACGATATTGATTTCGAGTTTTACGAGCCGCGCGTAGTACATGCGACACTAGAAATCTAGCGCATGAGGTTGCCAGGAGGCAGAAACGTGGTTTTCACTTACAAATATAAGCTCCTACTTCCAGAACTCTGTCCGTCCGTGTGTACATGCACTCGAACATACTCCATTGCAGCTGGTCATGACACCACAACCGGTCATCAACCAATCATGGTGAAAGGTCACGTTTCGCCCCGTGACCACGTCGCGTGACGTCAGATTACGTGGCGTCATGGTGTTACGCGACACTTTGCCATGTGACGTCACGTGAAAATACGATTTGACGCCATGACGTCACGTGACGTCACCACTTGATGCCTTGACGTCACGTGACCTCGTCGCTTGACGTCAAGTCACGTGGCACCACGACTTCACGTCGTTAGTAAAACATATAAAATAGCGCAAAAAGACAAGGACAAGAAATACACAGGACAGGCGCTATCCTTTCAAATCAACTCAGTTGAAAGGTAGCGCCTGTCCTGTATCCTTCTTGTCCTTGTCTTTTTTGCGCTATTTTATATGTTTTACTATGATGAACCAACAAGCCCAACAACGTACCCTACATTCACGTCGTTACTTCACCTGGCACCATGACTTTGGCACTGTGACTTGGGGTTACGTGACTTCGTGACGCTAGGCGTGCAGTCTAAACGATTTCTCCTTCAATACTGCATTCCATGCATTATAGGACTTCTGCGACAGCGATCTCTGCCAATTTTTATTTATATGTTTTTTTCTTTGAGAAAGCACGACTCACTAATTGCGACTCACTAATTGGACTCCAATGTGCACGACCGGTTTGTTTGCGCTCGGTAACAATCAATCCGTCAGCGAATATTCTGGGTAGCGTTTGAGACCAATTAGTGGGCTGGCGGAACATTGTCTAACTCTGTACTTTGTCTCATAAGTTGTCGAAAGTTCGAGCGAAACCAACGTCGTGAGAGGCGTGGTTCTGCAGAATGATTGGCTGACACTGGCAGTCGCGCGGGGGAGCATTTTCAAGAACCTCGGCCTTGCTTTCGCATTCTTCGGCTAACACTGAAGACGACCCGCGAGATGCAACACAATTACAGCCACTAAATAAGCTACGATTCAGAGTAACGACACCTCATCTTGGGGCTTAAAATCATGGTTGCCAGTTATCCAAAGCGTCATCTAAAATCACAAAAAAACCGCTTTTCCGTTAGTTAAAAACCTTTAAGCAGATGGCGACGGAGTAAAGCAATATTACATGAGCTTCCTAACACCAAATCTAATGCTCAGGAAGTCGCACTTTTGAATCATGACGACCGGCAGTTGCGTCTGCCCGGCACTAAGAACCGAAGCCCACGACAATGCCGACGAACAGAGTGCCGCTACTCTAAGCGTAGCTCAATTAGTGGCCCTAAGCACTACCATGTCCGAAGCGAAGCAAGCGCTCCGAGCATTGCCAACCTATAGTCAGTGACAGGTCAATAACAAAGTGGAAGCTCCTCCCACCTCTTTCCACTTTAGCATAGGGTGAACGCTGGAGAGGAGGTCGCCTTCTCTTCGACGATCGCTCTGCTAAAGTGGAAAGGGGTGAGAGGAGCTTCACATCGTTCTTGTCCTGTCACCGACTATAGGCGGCTGGCTGTGATTAACGATGGCGGCACAAGCCGCCTTACAGCTGGCTTGGACAACAAATAGGGGAGCGGTGTTTTCGGTAAGCGTTAGGGCTCGTTTGTACTCTAACGTTGAGCGTGCGCACCATGCGCGGTTTTCATTGGCCTAGGATCACAAGCTTGATATCTGCGACAAATCAACATCCATGCGTGCTGCACTAGTGGCGGGCGCTCGCGCGCACCCGCGACACGTTGGACTATAACTGAGCATTTGGTACCTGGTAAAATGAAGTCATGACTTATATATTATGAACATCCACGATGTTTGTGATATTATATATAAGACGTGGCTTCATTTCAAGCATCCACAACCATGAGCGATTTTCGTAGCATGTGGGACAGCTGATAATCCAGAAAATCCAGGAAAAAAATGTCTCATGGTTTATTGCTAGCTACTCTTTGAACTAAGTTTAGAAGGTGAGTACGTTGGTGGAATTATACGCCCATTATTTTGATAACGTATATTTACCTCATGAACACTTGCGAGCATTACCAACTGAACTCCAGAAACATATTTGTTAACATCTCAAACATTATAATATTGATCGGGTCGCTAAAAAGCGTTCTTTCTGGTTGGGCATTTGTCCAACCAGAAAACCTATGCACTTCCGCAACAAAATAACTGTATTTAGCACTTTAAAAAGCGTGTTTTTGACGGGCCGACTCTGGAAAGCTTTCTTTGATTTTAAATCGTGTTACCGTGAATGTTCCCCATGAACGCCGTATACTTTAGAAAAACACTGGACGAGGGCGGGCACTGGGTAGGTGGTGTAGATTTGTCAATCCAAAAATCAATGAACGCGCGTTCCAAGTTTCCCCTGCGTGGGCCTAAAGGAGCCATAAAATTAATTTTGGAAAGGGATAAATGCTTTTGAATTGGGATTTTACTGATCGCATATCATTTAGTGGGCCAAAGAAAGAAGGTACAGAGTCAAAAGCCTCCTTTGCGGTACAAAAACTTGAAAACATAGCGGACTATTTCGTACCTCCTTTCCTTCGAAAGCTCTCCGCCTTTGAACATCCGCGGTACCCAAAGCCCGTCAACCGACCCCACCTCATACATTGGACAAGAGCACCACGTCACTCGGACGCGTGCGCTCGTCAACAATCAATCCGTCGACGAGTATTTGGATTCGCGCTTGTGGTCAATGAGTGTCGTGGCGGCTCTTATCATCGCTTGCGAATGACACGTTCTATGGTGTGCTTAAAAAGTGAAAGCCGTTTACAACTCTCTGTAACGCCGAATTAGAGCGCAGCTCTTGAGAAGGAGTAGGGAAGGTACTGAGGGGGGTCACGTGACCTCGGGGGTGTCATGTGACCTCGGGGGCCACATGACCTCCGGGGATCACATGACCTCGGGGGGGTCACTGACCTCGGGGGGTCACGTGACCTCAGGCGGAATGACGTGACCCCTCCCCCCCCCCGAGGACCGGAGGTCCTCCTGAGGTCCTCCTGAAGGAACCCGAAGGTCCTCAGGGGAGGGGGGGGTCGCGGTTACGCCGACGGCGATGCCGACGCCGCTCAAGCCGGAAACGGGCACCTAAGAGCTGCGCTCTAAAAGCACGGTGGGAGCTGGGAGTCATCGTACCGGTGTCCAAGCTCGTCACGACCAAGTGATTTTTCATTTCGCTTTTGAGTTGAGAATTGAAGCTAAGAAGGAAAAAGTTGAAAAGTCATTTCATTGCCCATTTAATTGTTGCATTAAACATGCCAGGACTGATATCTGACCCTTGTCAACGTCACTCAAAACCTTCGTTTCAGTTGCGGAGTTCGCGCTCTGAGGCCAAGAAAAACAAAATCTCCGGTTCGATCCCTACAGTCGGCACTAGCGCTCCGTGTGGCTGGCTTTAACGGCGGCACTGGCTCCAGCCCGCTCAATCAGGTCCGGATTCCAAGCCTTGCATGTCCAGGTTCTGTACGTTGGTACTGACAGCGCCATGCAGAGATATCTCGCTTGCATGCGCTACGATATCTCGCATTTTCATCTCTGCATCGATCGAAAATACACAGCTTGTGAAGTATGCTTCAGGAGAACATTATTCATGAATTTGAAAAACACGAAAGAATACAACATAATAGGGATGAGAACAGAGAGTACAGTTCTTTCAACTATCAACCGACCTTTAATGACACCACCCTCATTGCGTCAGCCTCTTTATTTTCTAACCCCAAATCTCCTCGGAAAAGGAAAAAAAACCCTCGAAAAAAACAGGAAGGTAAAGGTCGCAATTGCTTCAGTTCTAGAACATGCATCAGGATGAAACGCGGAGCTGACAAACCCAAAGGCGACCGCGGCGCTCTCAGTGTCCTGCCAGCCACGCGTGGCGCTCGCGTCGCCTACTGGGCTGGCGACAGAAATTTGTCGGCTCGGGCACAAAGCATTGCCGAGATAGGAAGCTTCGCAACTGATACACGAAGTGCTTCTTGACGTTGAAGCCTTCTCTTCTTTCCCCTAAGTGTTTGCGTTTTGTCTAACCAGCAGCAAATGCGCCAATGTGCGACGACCGTGCATCTTGCAACCATTGTAAACAAAAGGCGGCGTCGTACTAAAATGAGCTATCGGGACGTCATGTCCTGGTAGCTTCCATCCCTCGCTCCTGGCACGTGCCTTTCATATTCGCACATCAAGAGTGGTCGACACTTGTTAGAAACGCGAATCTTGAATCTCATCAAGCGGCTTTACCTCGGTCCTCTTTAGCAGCGTCCCGGCTGGAGCCCTAGACCCTGGCAGACTCTCGCAGACTCACACAAGCAACAGAGACATGACGACGGTCAGATGCACCCGCACACGTGCTCGGTGCGCACCAATAAATGATGTAATTTATCTTACGGAATTCTACGCGGAACCTAAACGACTACGGCTAGTAAACTTCTCAGAACCTATACACCGTTAAAAAAATGCGTTCCTACACTCTAAAAGAGGCCCGTGCGTCTACTTTCCCGTCACAACACTTGGAGAACCATTCACTGCAACTTAGCAGAGGCAACTCAGCGAATGGCAATGCCGAAACATATGTTTAGACACAAAAAACGCACTCTAGTTATGACATTAAGCTGATGCTAGCGTGACGTTTTGCATTGCTTAATGACACAAATCAGAGTGCGTGTTTTGGCTCCAGCCACATGTTTCGGCATCGTCGCCCGCTGAGTTACCTCCGTAAGTTGTGGTGATTGGTTCTCCGAGTGTTGTGCGGGAACGTAGACGTACGGTTTTTTTTTAGAGAGTAAAATCTGCCATGTTAGGCGCTTGTACGTTTGTTGCGCAGCATAGGGTGCCCGATAAACGTCCTTCCGTCTCAGGGTGGACACAACCCCACCGGCGCCGCCAAATCGGGTCGTTCCTGTGCAACTGCGCTATTGCAGGCGGCCTACTTCTCGTCCAGGATGCGTCGTCCAACGCCCACTATATGCGTTGGTATCTTTGTACTCAGACGCGTATATTAAAGAGCCTTTTTCACCAAGATAAATAAGGAATATATATGCAGATACGACAGAACAATCACGACAAGCGAACGCACGGGCTTCCGTCTCTCGCGTCTTATTTTTTGCCACCGTTCTTCTCTACTATAGTAAATGCAGCACTTTAGGCTGAAACCTCTATCAAAACATTGGAGATAAGAAAATAGCATAGAATGACAAAATATTAGAGATTTAAGAGGTTTTGCCTAAGCTTCCTACAGTAGAGTAGATGTTCTTCCGTTTGATTACACCTGTTGCGTAGCTACGTTTGTATATTATGCACTTGTTCAGTAATTTATTGTATTAAATAAAGTTTGCAAACACGTGTCAGGTTACAAAAAAACTACACAAAGAAACATAAACACAGTCACGAATCTCGGCTAGGATCGATGGACGAAAATGGCACTCAATCACTTAACTACGCGATATTGGTGTACGCGTTCGCGGGAACGTTCCGCCTTTATCACAAGGTTTCCAGAGTCTTTACATACTGAAATAAGCACAGAACATTCTCAACGTGGTGCACAAGTGAGAAACTCTCAGGCTGGAAAGCTACCCCCATAAACTTAATTAAATCGCAAGAGGCCGATGGCTATTCTCTAACAACAGAAAAGAGGTTGATATATAGGTATCGCGATTAAAACATAGACTCGGGGTGCTCTAGGGAACCAGTTTTGCAACTCCGATTAATTTCTCGATCCGATCGGTGGGCTAAAACGGGGACTGACTCCGCAGCGTAACAACTCCGATCATGGAGCGATCACTCAAAGCTCCCTAAAACGGTTCCTTAAAACTGCCTGATATTGTCACGAACGGAGGTGACACGAAGACGAGCAGTAAAGTCAAAAATAACGGTTTAATAGGCGAACTTGTGTCAACCAAAAATAAGTAAAGAACGAAAGAGCGTCGAGGCAGCAGAAAAGCGGACGGCGATTCTGGCGGCGACAACAGAGCAGGAGCGGGACTCTGACCCGACAAGGTCGCGGTAGCTGCTTATCTACAGTGCGTCGCTATCTCGAAAGTTCGGCAAAAGGAGGCTCGAGTGTCAGTGCTCGGGGCGAGGATGAACTGGCACTTCGAGAACAACAAAGCAAAGGGAAGTTACAATTAGTGCTAGAATGAATGGGAATCTTCTAGAAGACCGTGACCGACGCTGCTTTCTCGGCTCTGCGGGCGGCATTATCCTTTAAAAGTGCATCGTCCCGATGCAACGAAAAAGGAAAACAGAAATGGTTAAACATTTTACGGTGAAATGAAATAAACATGCGGTGCTGCAATCCTATCGCGCGTAGAACGGCTTCAGTCGAACTACGTGTACGACTTCGGGTCGTGGTCGGCGGCGTCCTGATGGTCGGGTTCCGTCGGGGAGCACTGCAGTTCAAGTCCCCGAGGCGGCGGATGACCTTGTAGGGTCCAAAGTAGCGTTTTAAGAGTTCCTCGCTGAGTCCGCGGCGGCGAATGGGCGTCCACACCCACACCCTGTCTCCGGCTGGAACCCACGTCGCGGCGACGGAGGCTGTACCGGCCAGCGTCCACACGTTGCTGGTTCTTTATGCGAAGGCGAGCTAGCTGTCGCACCTTCTGCTCGTTGGGTGACCAGCTGGGCGTCGTCGGTGCCGTCGTCCGACGGGTCGTGGGCAGCATGGCGTCGAGCATCGTCGTCACCTTCTGCCGTGAACCAGCTGAAAGGTGTGATGCCGTAGGTTTCTTGGATCGCCGCATTGTACGCGAACGTGACGTAGGGCAACATCATCCCACGTCTTGTGTTCCACGTCCACGTGCATCGAAATCATGTCGGCGATGGTCTTGTTTAGTCGCTCCGTCAGCCCGTTGGTCTGCGGGTGGTATGCTGGGTCCGGCGGTGGTCGGTGTGGCTCAGGCGAAGTATCTTCTTGTGTCAGTTGCGCCATGAACGAGGATCCTCGGTCCGTAATCAGGACTTGGGGAGCGCCGTGTCGGAGGACGATAGACTCCACGAAGAACTTGGCTACTTCCACGGCGGTCCCCGACGGGAGTGCTTTTGTCTCGGCGTACTTGGTGAGATAATCGGCTGCCACGATTATCCAACGGCTTCCGCGTCGACGGTGGAAAGGTCCGAGAAGATCCATTCCGATCTGCTGGAATGGTGCAGTCGGGGCGCGATCGGTTGCAGGAGACCTGCCGGCTTCGTCGGCGGTTTCCAGCGTCGTTGGCATTCGTGCACGAACGGACGTAGAGGTGGACAGTCTTCGGGAGCTTGGGCCAGTAGTATTTCTCGGATCCGTGCAAGAGTCCTACTGTAGCCAAGGTGACCAGATGTTGGGTCGTCGTGGCACGCTTGGAAGATCTCTTCTCGAAGACTAGTAGGAATCACCAGGAGCCACGTCGAGTTGCTGTCCCCGGAGTTCTCTTTGTAGAGGATACCTTCCGGACGGCGAATCTTGGCAGGTCACGTGAGAAGGCCTGGGGAATCGTACCCCTCGTCCCTCCAAGTGGTCGATCAGTGCACGCAACTCAGGATCGTCCCGCTGAGCGCTGCCATACCGTGAATGCTCACCGCGCCAAGAAAGTGGTCGTCGTCGTCGCCGTCGTCTTTGGCACATCCGGTAGCTGACTCGACAGGGGCTCTGGACAGGCAGTCGGCGTCGCTGTGTTTTTGGCCTGACTTGCAGACCACGGTCACGTCGTACTCTTGCAGTCGTAGGCTCCACCGAGCGAGACGTCCTGACGGATCCTTCAGGCTCGCTAACCAGCACAACGCGTGGTGGTCGGTGACCACCCGAATGGGCTCCCGTACAAGTACCGGGCGGAATTTCCGTGATGGCCCAGACGACGGCCAGACATTCCTTCTCGGTTGTCGAGTAGCTGCGTTCCGCATTCGACAGCGTCCGGCTAGCGTATGCGATCACGCGCTCCGCACCGTTCTTGGTCGTTGACCAGCACCGCCTGGAGGCCTGTATTACTGGCGTCCGTGTGAACTTCCGTTTCGGCTGATTGGTCGAAGTGGCCGAGGAATCGGTGGTGACTGGAGCCGTCGCTTTAGTTCGTCAAATGCCTGTTGCTGTTCTCCACCCCATCTTCGAAGTTCACGGCGTCTTTCGTGAGGTGCGTGAGCGGCGCAGAAAGCTTTGCGAAATCCCGAACGAATCGCCGGTAGTACGCGCAAAGTCCCAGGAATCGTCGGACGGCCTCCTTGTCGGTGGGGCGGTGGAAAGGCCGCTGCGGCGCGAGTTTCTCAGGGTCAGGACTTACACCTTCGTTGCTCGGCAACGTGGCCCAGGAATCCCAGTCCGCCGTAGGCAAACCGGCACTTCTCGTCGGCTTCAGGGTGAGTCCTGCGGTCCTGATAGCCTCAAGAACGGCTCTGAAGGCGTCGCAAATGCTCGCCGAAGTTGGCCGAGAATACCACGACGTCGTCGAGGTAAACGAGACAACTCTGCCACTTGAGGCCTGCCAGACGGTGTCCATGACACGTTGGAACGTTGCCGGCGCCGTGCACAGTCCGAAGGGCATCACCTTGAACTCATACAGTCCGTCGGGCGTGACGAAGGCAGTCTTTTCTCGGTCCCGTTCGTCGACTTCGATCTGCCAGTAGCCACTCTCGAGGTCCATCGACGAAAGTATCGAGGCGACGGCCGGTCCAGCGTGTCGTCGATGCTGGGGAACGGATACACGTCTTTCTTCGTCACCGCGTTGAGTCGCCGGTAGTCAACGCAGAATCGAGGCGTTCCGTCCTTTTTCTTCACCAGCACGACTGGAGAGGCCCACGGGCTGCTCGAAGGCTGAATAATGTCGTCGTTCGGCATCTCTTGCACCTGTTCCTGAATGGCCTCTCGTTCCTTTGGGGAGACCCGGTACGGCGGCCGATGCACAGGAGCGCGTCCTCGTTGGTGATGATGCTGTGTTTAGCAACTGTCTGGCGCACTTTCGACGTCGTCGCAAAGCAGTCGCTGAACTCGGCGAGGAGATCTCCGAGCTGTCGTCGTTCCGTGGCACTGAGCGTAGGGTGACGTCGAGCTGCGGCGGCGGTGTACTGCGCGGCTGACACGTGCGCGGCTCGCGGGAGATCGCGGCGATTTCGGCGTCGGCCAGGAGTTCCTCAACGTGCCCCACGGTGGCACCTTTCGTGAGGAGCTGCGCCTCCGGTCGAAAGTTCGTCACGAGGACCACAGTACGTCCATCCCGCAGCTCCGTTACGCCCTTGCGACGCCTATTCCTCTCCGAGAAGCAGTTGGACGCTGCCCTCCAGAAGGACTTTCCCGGCGGGCCACTGCATCGGTCACGACGGGCACAAGAACACTCGACCGTGGCGGCAGGTTCACGTGGTCTGCAATGACTCGGACGGCGGCTGGCGTCGTTTTGGGTCCTCCGGAGGTATAACGGGCCTTCGCAGCGTCAACCTGTTTGCGCATGGTCGTATCACGGCACCGTACTCACAGAGGAAGTCCATGCCAAGGATGACGTCTCCTCGAACAGTCCTGGAGGACGACGTATCTCACGGGGCAGGTTTTCTCCGTGGATGTTCACGCGCGCAGCACACCTTCCCACTGGTGCGGATGAGATGTCCGCTGGCGGTTCGTATTTTCGGACCTCATCCCACGGGCGTCATCACTTTCCGAAGACGGCGAGGAGCGTCACTCACTTAAAACGGAAATAGTCTCGCTCCGGTGTCGACGAGTGCCTTCATGCGTCGTGGCCGTCGTGATGGTAACGTCGAGGCTATTCCGACACCGTCGCAGAACCGTCGTTCCTATCCGTCTCGTCGCAAGTGCGGGAGCCCCTCCGACGTTTGTGGAGGATATTGATGCGCCGCCTTCGTCATCGGCAATACCACCTCCCGGTATTGCCGCACCCAGTTTTCCCCGGCCAGGCAGGGGGACAGGCTTTCTCGGCGGGACCTACGATGGGGGTGAGGCAGGGCGGCGGGGTGACGGCGATCGGAAACTCGCGACGGGCAGACGGTCTCGGGGATGGCGACCGGCGGAGTGTATTCGTCGATGTCCTGGGGTCGCCTGGCCGTAGCGCGGTCGCGGGTCGTCGGGGTGGGGAAACCGCGTAGCCCCAGCTTGCGGTCGGCACGGGCAACGGCGGTAGACATGGTCAGCTTCCCGGCAGTGGAAACAAAGCGTGCTGGGCGTCGGTCGGCCGTTCGCCACACGTCGGTTTTTCGCGTGCGCGGGTCGCTCTGGTCGGACGTGCTGCCGATCTTCGCGTCGTTAAGAGTACTGCGGCACTGGAGGATCACGCCGTGGTGGCGCTCGTAGCTTGGCGGGGAACTTGCGGTCGGTCGTCTGCTCTGGCTGCGTAGGTCAGCGTCGGTTCCTCGGAGGCGCTGACTCGCACACACTCACCACCCGACCAATATGGCGGCGCGACCAGGAACTGGCGGCGCGACGCACGGTCAGAGGGTGTCCCCACCCAGCAAGGCTGAGCTGGCATCGAGGCACCCTAAGTCGTGGCACATCCGAGCAAAGCAAATTAGACGCGAGTGTCCAGACAGTGTGACGACCGTCTGCCCTTGGGATATGGGAACACTGGTTCACGCTGTAAAAGAAACATTAAGACAGTGCAAAGTGACGGCTAACATTGGGTATCTAACACACATAATGCGGTAGTAATAACATGATCGCAAGCCGGGTTCGATGCTCGTACAGATCGCAACGGATAGGGACAAAGATCAAACCCAAGATTTTTATGTTCTGCAGCGCGGGTACTTCCCTTTCTTGTCGTATGGGCCAGATAAACTCACTGGAGCTGTAACATTGCACGCTATAGGCTCCTGCATTTTTTTTCAAAGAGTATAAAAAAGTGCCGGATATCAATATACACTACGCTTTTACATATGTAATATAGTCAAATATTTCGTTTACAGATTCACGATAACATTTAGCCCATTTCTGAATTGGTAATAGGTGCTCTAGTGAGCTTACTTGATCTTAATTTTAAGCACTTTACAGGAGCATTCTTTCACTATAGTCACTGGCAGTTGACGAGAATCTCATTATCACTCCTCAACCAATGAGATTGCAGCATTGGCCGATAAGAACGCCGGAGAACCAATCACGAAGTAAGAATTTTGCGCATAATAAGTCCCACCTTGTGTTTCTCAAGCTGACCATCGTGTACCACAATTATATTCATATGGAAAGCTACAGAGCCAGACAATGTTTTGTCACTGTACATTATCGATACTAGAAGTACGCTTTTTTATTGTTAATATTCTCTCTCTGATTTTTGTGCCTAAGTGGGGATCGTGTATGTTACTAGAGCCGAGGAAATTTTTTCTAGGGTTCGTCAGTCGTATATATGACCCTCAAATTGAACACGAGCACACGCGTGTGTGCTCGACTTGAGCTCGAGTGCAACTTATTGCTGCGCATTCGGGTTGGAAATCGAGACTCGTGTTCAATAACTGCGGTGACGGAAATTCTCGAACTCTAGCAAGGTTCGGTGCACAGCACGGGCAGCTCTCCGCATTGATCACCCTGGTGCGTGTACACGAAAAGCATTTGCTACAAAAAAAAACTGGCACCAGATTGCACGACACTCTGGTTCTAGCCAGAATTGAGGAGATAAAGGCTGCTCAGTATTTTTGTTCTTTACTGTCACTGTTGCTAAGTCGAAAGAAAGACCAATGCACGTCTCGTAGATTGTGAGCTTACGATAGTATGAACAGTGTATACAAACAAATAAAAATAGCGTTTCGTCACCCCTTTAACGTTTTCTGCTGGTCACACAAACGAAGTTCGCTCATCCCGTTACAAGGTTGTGTTTTTTTGATCGCGCAAAGGCTTTAATCATTGTCTAAAACAATATGAATATAAATAAAAATGTTCCTCTAAAATTTCAAAAAAGAATTAATAGCTGATTTCTTACATCGGAAGCATGATGCATCGTACCCGTATGTACATTACACTATGACAATCCTTGATACCGTAAACTTCCCTGCTTTTACTTGCTTAACGTTCCTTTTGTTTAAAAACACCTAGTGTTCAAAAAAGCCGCGACCCCCATAACCATCACGATTAGTCGGTATGGCGAGATTTTACTCCACGCGCTGTCTATCTTCAAAGCGTTAAAAACGCCCCCAAGCAAATCATTTTACAGCGATAGCTGTCAGTGGAGCACTTCGCAGTTTCGCGCCGTCGACCGCGCTTTATATCGACGCGAGCCATTTCCAGCACTCCGCCAAAACATTCCACGGGCCGCTGACAACAAAATAACAAGCATGCTAGATAACATGCATGGCCATGCATGGTAGCAAGATAACATGCATGATCAGTAAGGCAGTCCCCGCCGGGCAATCTGGCAGTGCACTAGGAATAGGTGCCCATGTGACCCAGAATTGGCACAAACAACAATGCTCGGGAGATACGCCGATAAAACTGCCTTAGAATTTTACGATGCATTCTGCATCAGAGAGAAAGTGGAAAGAAAGTTCGTTAGTGCCCCGTCAATGAGCCTGACATATATAAAGTCTTATTTTTTTAAACGAATACCCAGAAAGATGCTTTCCATAAAACTTCATTTGAGAGTGCCCTTCGTCTTGTCTAGTTCCTTGTCCCTGTTCATTCGGTGCTTCTTCGTTTAGCACGTGTGACTCTTTGTACCGAAGTGAAGTAGGAAAATACGCACCCCTCTTACGTAAACAGCCGAAATGCTCTCTACCTAATACACCCTCATTGTTTCCAAAACCTACGGAATTTTCGTCTTACTCGGTTTAAGTACGAAACGCCTATGCGGACTCTATGGTACGCGCCGGCACCTTTACCGTTCATTCAGTTCATCTGCTCCGAAATGGCGGCTCCGACATCACACCTCAGCTGTCGCTGTGTTTCGCCTTACGAGTTGTGTAAGTGTTTACAATTTTCTGTCCTGCATAGTGCAATCAATTTAAAAAATAATTACCGAAGACAGTCTGATCAGCATTGTGTGTGTATGTGTGTGTCTGTGCATGTGTGTGCGTGCGTGTGTATGTGTGCGTGCGCGTGCGTGTGTGTGATTCCTGCAGCATGGCGCCATTCACCCAGCACTGTGCCAACAATATGCAGAAATGATAATAACTGTGTTAATGAAGCCACTGTCCGATCTGCACTTTCAAGCTGGAGATAGGTGCTCCAGAAGCCGCCTCCTGCCCTCGGACTCGGTGGCATGTTTTTGCAAACACCTTCAACATCTATACGTAAACTTTAAAAAAAAGTAAAGAAGAAGAAGAATCATTTTTATAACGTTTCCCGTCAAAGAACGAAGTCGCGCATAAGCACACAAAAATCTACTTCGTCAAAAACACATATTCATAAAAAAAATGATGCAGTTCTTGTGTTAGCTTTGCCGCAGTACAGGCAAGTTATGCAGGCAAAGCACGCTTTACAGGCAGAGCCAATCCTATACGCCCGTTACGGCACGATAGTCGCACACGGTGGTCGGACCTGCTTCAGCAGCGGACGCTAGAAGTCACACGAGCCAATCCAGGACTCCGAACGTGTCACCTGACTACGCTACCCGTGCGTCGCCGCTCCCTCTTGAAAATCACGCACGTGACACTCACGTGACGTTGGATTGGCTTTGACGGCTCAGAGATTGGTCCGCGGTCCATCGTAATGTCAAACGGAGCGTAGAAGCCTCAAAACGACGGCAGTGCAAAATAAAACCTACAAATATGTTCTCTACTCGGAGAAGGACAAAATATGGAAATTTGGTTATCCCCTCCCCCTCTTTTTTTCCCCGCTACAAAGTAAAACATATAAAGACGTTGGAAGCGAGCCAGCATTTTCCGATGAGGTTATCGATTCGATGCTGGCTTCTCTAATCGCCAACGCCAGCACGAAAGCACGTCTGCTTCGCTATGTCGGAACAAAGGGAGAGGGGAAGTTTACATTTTGTTGGCTTAGGGCTTGAAATCGACGGTTTTCATTTCGTGCGCTTTCCCGAAATTCTAGAGCCGCGACGGGGTGATTTCGGGCTCTGGCGGTTACGGCCAAGTGCAGTACATTAGAGAGCTTGTTGTGCTTTAAGCTGGTACATTTTGATTTAAACATCAATAGATTCGATGGCGCGTCTGAAACACGTGACTCTCTCGTTGCCTTTCCTACTTTTATATGTTTCCTTCGCACTCGTCGATTGTCTACTCCATTTAGTATTCACGCTAAAACGCCGAGCCGTAGCATGACCAGAATGTTTGTATTCTTTTCTCGACGTTCGACTTAAATACAATTTTGAAGCGGGAATGCCAACTTCTTCTTGAAATGGAATTTCAAATATTTCGTAGGTTTAGCGAAATTTTGCATAGACATAATCTCTAAAGTTACTTCTCGGTCCCCAAAGTTACTCGTACCACGCTTTAATAGTTACACAAAATAACGTAGAAAATTTAACAGTGTTAACAACCAGTGAGGGGCAGTGATACGCGTATGACTCTCAAAAATGTTTCCGTTTTGTTTACTAACATTCGCAGCCTAATCCGTAAACGTGACGAACTGTGCTCAGTTGCCTATTCATGCGATGCAGACGTCATTGCACTCACTGAGTCGTGGTTATCTAGCAAAGTGACTGATAGTGAGTTATTTCATTGTCAGAAACGGTTCAACACATTCCGCTGCGATAGACGGGACAGGAGTGGTGGTGGTGTTTTGCTGGCGGTTGCTGATTCATTAATTTCTCGTTCTGTCATGGTAGCCAGTGAACTCGAGATTGTTTGGGTCTGCGTTAGTTTTAAGCACAAGCAAACTATTATAGGTGTATGCTATCGACCTCCAACTAGCAATTCTTCTTTTGTGAGTCTGTTACATGATTCTATTAACCAAATTGTTGTACAGTATCCCGGGGTGCCAATCATATTGATGGGTGACTTCAATTACCCCAACATTTCTTGGTCTACCGCTGATCCTGTCTCTAGTCCTTTCTCATCCGAGACTAACGAATTTATCGACCTTTGTTCTGACTTTAACCTTTCCCAACTAGTCACAGAACCTACCAGGGTCACAACCCTATCATCAAATATACTCGATTTGGTGCTAACTACGCACCCGAGCGTTATATCACCTATAACGTACCTACCAGGTCTAAGCGACCATTCTGTTCTCCACTTTGCACTAAATATTCCACTGGTAGCTCCGAAAGCTGGCGTGAAACATATTCGTGATTACAGCAGAGCTAACTTTTCTTCAATTAACTTGGCCCTGTCCAAATTCCTTGACGATTATTTGCCCGGTTTTATAGAGCGCTCCGTGGAGTCTAATTGGATTCTGTTCAAAAACTGTGTTACAATGTTGACTGAAACATACATACCATCTAGGAAAATTCGATGCAATACTAACGCACCTTGGTTTAACGCTAACCTCAGGCGGCTACGAAACAGGAAGAAAAGACTGTTTCGCGCTGCCAAGCGACTGTCCTCTGAGGCACGCTGGATAGCGTACCATAATGCAAATAATGAGTACACAGCAACCATTAGCGAAACTAAGACACATTTTTTTAATTATACCTTGCCTACCATGTTAGCGAATAATCCCAAACAATTCTGGAGTATCGTCAATCCTAACATTCAGTCTAGCATTGTTTTGCGTTCTTTTGATGGCGTAGATATACCAGTTTTCGAAAGTGCTACTGTATTAAACGATGCTTTTAGTGTGTCCTTCACTGCCACCAATGTTAATCAATTGCCAGCATTGCCCGTCCATACCTTTTTGCCAATGGACCCTGTAACCATAGACGCAATTGGTGTGGCTGGCGTTATTAATAATATGAAACTTTCATCCGGTGCCGGAATTGATGGAATTAACACAAAGTTCTTAAGAAATTGTAACATGTATTGTTCCATAATTCTCTCAAATATTTATATGCAATCTCTTAACCAGGGTACAGTCCCAAGCGATTGGGTAGTTGGGAAGGTGGTTCCTATACATAAATCTGGTGAAAAGCATAGCCCATTCAATTATCGACCAATTTCTTTAACAAGTGTGCCATGTAAAATTCTCGAGCACATAATCTACTCGCAGTTGATTAACTTTCTTGAATCTAATGACTTTTTCACAAACTCGCAGCATGGCTTCAGGAAACATTTTTCATGCGAGACGCAACTAACATCATTCACCTACGATCTTCATCACTATCTCGATGATCATTACGAAGTTGATTGTGTTTTTTTAGATTTCTCCAAAGCCTTTGACAAAGTTTCCCATAAACTTCTACTTCATAAATTACAATCACTTAACATCGATTCGTGCATACTAAATTGGATTCATGCATTTTTGACTAACCGTCTACAATTTGTTACTGCTAATAATACCAATTCTAGCTCTGTTCCAGTTAACTCGGGTGTCCCACAGGGCTCCGTACTTGGCCCGCTGCTCTTTCTTATTTACATTAATGACTTGGTACTAAATATCTCCTCTTCCATCTGCCTCTTTGCTGACGATTGCGTAATCTATCGGAAAATTACTGACATATCTGACACTTTCCTTTTACAATCTGACCTTAATCTGATAACACTATGGTGTAACCAGTGGTTAATGGAACTAAACACTGACAAATGCAAATCAATGAGAATATCACGTTCTCAAAATGTGTGTCATACCTACCATCTTAACAGTAAACCTCTCGCTACAGTGTCTGTTTATGAATATCTTGGAGTTCATATAACGTCTAACCTTTCTTGGAAGATACATGTCGAATACGTAGTTAACAGTGCTAACCGCATGTTGGGGTACTTGAAAAGAAATTTCTTTCTCGCTCCGTCTTCATTAAAACTAACCATGTACAAAACTCTAATTCGTCCAAAATTGGAATACGCTGCAGCTGTATGGGACCCTGCTCACTCGTCACTAATTACCATGCTTGAATCCATTCAAAACCGCTCAGCCCGTTTCATTCTGTCAAACTATCACCGCACAGCCAGCGTCACTACAATGAAAAACACGCTAGGTTTACCATCCCTTATCCATCGCCGTAAAATATTTCGTTTGTGTCTTTTTCATAAAATATTCCACCAAAATGCTGTCCTTCGTCAAAAACTAATTAACCCACCATCCTACATCTCCGCTCGCATTGATCATAGTCATAAGGTCGGCATTCCAAATGTCAAAACATCGCTATTTCAATATTCTTTCATGCCTCAAACGTCCTTGAATTGGAACCGCCTTCCCGCCTCGACTGCCAACATCACTGATATTGTCCTGTTTAGGAATGTTCTTACCAATATGTGCACATTGTAAATATTTATAGCTCATTCCCCTCTTCGATGTATTTACCTTGAGGGTATTTGAAATAAATAAATAAATAAATAAATAATAAAGCCGTGGCCCCGACGGTGGCCATTTTGAATTTGACTGAACATTCAGCTTTTTTATTATTACATATAAATGAACATATTTAGGCACCCGGCACTTCGTCAGTACTCCAACTCTCTTTGTGGCTGCCTTCTCTAAAATCCACTTGTCACGGAAGTATTATTAAACATTAAAGGAAATTAATTTACAATGTGAAACTACCTTGATGATTTTGCATTCATTAAATAGGTTATGACTTGTAGCCATAGAAAACAAACTTGAAATGAGCGCTGGTCCCGTCTGCGTGTTGCTTTTCCTTCGTCCGTGTTTGTTTGCGCTGCTTTTAAATTATGATCAACGAATACCAACTAGCCCAACTCTCGACATTAATTCAAACTTGAAAACATTTTGATATTATGTGCTATAAGAATAAGACGAAGCTGTCGGGAAAATATATCGTGATTTAAGCACATTTTAATGATGCATGATACGAGAGGGTTACGATATACAAAACTATAATACTTTTATTTGTGCCGACCTGAAGTTTTTATTAAATACCTCAACAACATACACCGGTGAGTTATAGTGGAAAACTTGCCCTTTTATTAGACAACTGCAGCGAACTTATTGTGCACATAAAAACTTGTATTTGGCAATAAATAAACCTATGCTCGTCAGCATATCGTAGCCCTCTTTAAATGTTTTTATTCAAATAGCGTGTTAAAGATAAAGCACACTTTTCGTTGAATCTTTTTCATAATATAAAATATTCCTGAAATTTGGAAACAATTCAGAAAAAGAGTACAGACACACACATGTACTTCAATCAAGTAAGCCTGTGCTTTTCTTAATTTAAGTACCAAGTGGTTTCCGCGACTACGAAAACAGTCCGTAACCAACACAGACACTACTTTTTTTCTCCAGTAAACAGTTTGTAAAATCATTTCTTAATGTAGAAATAAATAAAACTAAGCTCCGAAACTTCATAACCTAGCCCCTATCGCTAGCTCGCCACATTCTGGCGGATCTTGAGTCTTCGACGATGTGCTGTTTAGTTTTGCAGTCTGAAAAGAGAAGCAAAATTACGATTTGTTTGTTGTTGTTGTAGTCTTACGCCCCCCCCCTTAATTTCATTATTCCTGGTTTGTTCCAATGTTGTTTTTTAGAGCGCTAAGGCTTATGCAGAGCAAAACCCCCGTAAGCATTTACTACTACGTTTTAGCTATCTAGTGTAACACTCAATACCAGTACTATACAATTATAAACCCCACATGCTTTGTCTGCTTTACTCCGCAACACATTGGTAGGCACCCTAAACGTCTATATTCAACTTGTTCCACTTAAAGCCCTCTGTGAGAGCGCACCAGTTACTTAAAAACGGCTATATTCAACTTGTTCCACGTAAAGTCCTCCGTGAGGGCGCCACCAGTTACTCAAAACGGCTATATTCAACTTGTTCGACGTAAAGTCCTCCGTCAGGGCGCCACCAGTAAGTCAAAAACGGCTATATTCCACTTGTTCCACGTAAAGCCCTCCGTGAGGGCGCCACCAGTCACTCAAACCGGAACGTGTCCACCGATACTTCCGGTAGCCTCGCTCCCTGGCTCCCTGCTGCCTCTGCGACGTAGGCAGCCAGGCGATTCTCTGCACAGTGTTTCTCACCACGATAACATTTTACACCGGCTGTGATGTATTCGCAAACGGAGCCTCCTCGACTGCCCAGTAAGGGAACGTGTTGTAGCGTCCCTGGATGCAGTCTGCGTTCTGGAACCAACTTGCTTCTCTGCCGTACGGATGCACCGTTTACCGGCAAATCCCAAGCGAAGGGTGTCGTGGCTTGAGGCCATGAAAAGGGACAACTGGCGGACCAATGAAAACAGCGGGATATGTTCAGCACATTGTATGCAGGGTGAGCCATAAGGTTTCTTTCTCTACCGAGTTGCGTTTGGCCGCCTCGGTGGCTCCGGGACAAAGCGCCGACGTACGGACCGCCACTTGGCGGGTTCGAACCTTGCCTAGGTGACCGCAATCTGACGGGAGCTTATCATGCGGTAAGGCGCTGTGCCGTGAAGCGAGACTTCGGTTGCGCGTCAAAAGATCTTTAGGTAGGGGTTGAAACTGATACTGAGCAGTGAGTCCTCCGCTGGGGCGTGCCAGATGCGCGTCGTTGGGTTGGCACGCCAAACCCCCAAATTCGTTTATTACCGAGCAGTGTTTCAAACGCACCGTGCCGTCCGATCGGACCAATGTTTAAGGGTACTCTTGCGCATTATTAGATTGCCAAACAAATATTTGAGGATAGAAGTTATGGTTTTAAACTAAATAATACAAAAACCTTAGTTTTAGACTAATAATACAAAAACCGCAGCCTTAGTTTTACATTTTCACCGGTAGTAGTGGTAGAGGAACATGGGCATGCAATGATTGAGCGTTCTCGCACACGAACGCGTTGCGGATTGGCCATGGATCAGTAGGACTGGTGCGATAGCGTTTGCCATACATAATTGTGTTACGCAAAAGCGGACGGAACGAATAACGGACGTTTAAGTGGACGCAACGGATGTCCTACTTGGGCGAGCTGCGTAGGAGCGAAGAAAGGTGCGACTTCCACTATCATTGTGCGGTAGATTTCCACAGTTGATACGTGCAACCGTGTTCTGGAGGAGAGGAAGCGACCTTGTGCGGTGATGTTGGGCTTGTTTCAGAGCGCAGCTCTTAGGCGCTCTCGTTTCCGACTTGAGTGGCGTCGGCGGAACCGCACGCGTTACATGATGGAACCTTTTCCCGCTAAAGTTAGCGGGAAAATTTTGCCACTAGATTTAGCGGGATTTCGCTAAATCCCGCTAAATTTAGCGAGATTTCGCTAGATTAAGCGGAAAATGTTCCCGTCAAAGTTGGTGGAAACATTTTCCCGCTGAATTTAGCAAAAGATTATCCCGCTAAATTTAGCGGGAAAATTTCCCGCTAGCTTTAGCGAGAAATTTTCTCCGCTAACTTTAGCGGGTTAAGTTCCCCGCTAAATTTAGCGGGAAATTCACCTCACTGACCTCAACACCAATTCAGTATCCCCGCTATATTTAGCGTGGAAAATGGCGTCACGTACTTCGTGTCACGTCACCCATGAACAAATTCAGCGGCAGGAGGAGACGAGGAAGAAAGGGGGAGGAGGAGGAGGAAGAGGAGGGGGAGGGAGGGTACGGAGGACAAGGAGGGGCATACCCCCCTTCCGTAACCTCCCGTCCTCCACCTCAAAAACTGCGCTCGAGCTTCGCATTACAGAGATTTGTAAACGTCTTTCACTTTTTTTCTACTTCTTTTGCCAGGAGGACGGTCAGATGACCCAGTCCATCCTGACTCTGTGTCATCACGTTTTGTCTTTCGGAAACCACCCACTATCCAGACTGTACTAAGGTACAATCGACAGCAGTCGAGGTCCGTAAAACAAGCGGTGGCCAAGCCAGAGGGAGGCTCGACTAACCCAGAAGCAAGCGCAGTGGTGGAATGTCGGAAGTTTAGCGCCGGATGTGAGGTGTCGGTGAAGACCATGCTCACCAGCAAGGACATTCAAAGCCTTGAGGGTGAAACTGACATTCTCAGGAGTGCCCTTGCCGAAACAACGGAACAGCTTGAGGAAGCCAGCAAGCTCCTTAACAAGTACGAAGCAACCAGCCAGAACTTAACTGCTGCCTTCAAGAGTAATTCTATCACATGTGATGCACTGAACACTGACACTCGAGTCAGTTCTACACCAAAAGTGTAAGCTTGAACATGTTTGACGTGTTGCTTTCGTTTATTTGGAGCTTTTGGCAGCCTGAGGTAACCTGTCTACTGCCACAGGAACATTTTGTACTTATGCTAATGAAGCTCAGGCAGGGTTTGCTGAACGAGGACCTTGCATACAGGTTTATGATGTCCACCTAAACTGTTACCACAGTTTTGCATAACTGGCTGTATGTGTTTTCACGCGACTTTGCGAAGCTAATTGTATGGCCCTCAGTAAAGAGCCGTCTGGCGTAATTTCCCATCTGTTTTCCACGACCCCATTTTCACGGATGTGATTGATGGACAGGACTGTAAGGAGATTTTTATACCGATGCTGTCCGACATGCTTGCCCGAAGCCAGGGCACACTCAAGGTATAAACATCATAACACTATCAAAATACTTTATCACCGTAATCACTTAGCGGAGCCATCACTTTTGTTTCAAAGGCACGCGGGAGGTGAAAAAATTAACTTTGAAGTCTGAACTTTTGGCACATGTGAATGGAGAGGGGTGTATACGTTGTACGCGGCTGGTCGTTAGAGGTCGCAGGCTGCTTAAAACACCGATTGAGTCATACTCGGTTGTAAGAATGCGAACCAGCCCTTACGAGATATTTAAGAATGCTGCTAGTCTTTACTTATCAAACAATGTATCCATTTTGTTTCAGATAATTTTATTTCGTCATTTGTTTTCATGGCACTGCTGTTCTTGTTTCTTCTTTTCTTTTTGTGCTCGGTGTATGTGACCTCTTTCTCTATCATGTTGATTTGCAAGTAAATATATAAAGAGAAGATGAAACGATATTATGGATTGGATGTTGCACAATTTACATGGACATGCATGCCGACACAAGCGTGGCACAAGTATACTCCTACATGTGCCACTGAGCCGGAAGTGTTTTTGTCTATGTGTAATTGAAAGAATTGAAGCGAACAATTCTTGGAAGCCTCCTCCACAAAGCTGGCTGGATGGGGTTGTGCGTAAGCAGTCATGTTTATCACCTCAATGGTGGTTATAATGGAATGAATCTCGTGGATAGAAAACAAACTATGCATAGCACTCCGAATTGGGCACGGCTAGAACAATGGCTTGGCAGACATTTGGGTTCAGGCCAGCGTTCAGTCACTGTGGGAGTGAGAATAGCCAAAGTCTAGCAATGTCCAAAATACAGTGTGCACCTGAGGAGGAGGGGTAAGAAACTGAAGCACATTTTATACACATTTTTCGTTTAGCCTGCACCCAGGACGTTGTCCCCTATCCGGTATGCGTTCCGAACAAAAAGCAAGAGATTACAACCCCGAACAAGGAAAAAGCTATAGAAGGGTCATAACAAGAACGACTGACGGTTGCAATTAAACTGTAAACACATTAAACTGTAAACACATTCTACTGGCGAGGCAAAAAGGAAAGCGGTGTTTTCACGCATACCGGAAGTTCCAGAATTGAAAATGGCGGTGCCGACGTAGAAACGGTATATATATGTCAAAGGTTCACTGAGAGAACATTTTTGGTGAAAGTAAAAAGCTGATTCATAGCCTTTCTGAGAGAACCATAAAGCTTGCCTGTTTAATTTGACTTTGGCCTCAAAGAGATTATTAATCTTGTACAAATTATATCATTACCGCCCTGCAAGAAACCTGAATGAAATGAAGGGACTGGATTCTGACTACAGTAAGGCTGACAAACAGTAGGCCTATCCTTGATTCTGGCAAACTGAACACAACCATTTTTTTTTTGGCATCCGTCTTAGTTTTACACATTTCATACGAACAGTTACATCACATGAGCTGAATCGCAAAACAGATCCTGACTTTTGTATTTTGCAAGCACACAAACAAACATAGTGTTTGCATCCATGACTTTTTTATATAAATTTCTGCAATGGAGTTCCGTCAAGATGTGAGTAAAGTAGAACTCTTCAGCCTTGCCGACTGCTGCTTTCCAGAAACATTAATCAAAATTTGCTTCTTCCACGTTCACATTTCCGTTTGTGTACACTACAAAGTATACTTCGCTCGTTTGTGCGTGTGCCATCTGGATTTGAATCTGTGCGTAGTGTGCGTGGTCCTCTTTTAGGGGCAACTTCGTCGATGTATGGAAGAATTGCCTTAGCTGCATCAATTGTCAAGTTTGCGCAAGAAGATGGACACTTGAGTTTCAAAACTGCATTCTTGCAGCAACCACCAGACACTATGCCGTCAGTGGAAGCACCTAAATAAGGCTTATCGGCATCTACAAACAAGCCGCAGCTCCTGACCCAAAACCCTTGTGATCGGGTGCTTCGTCAGAAATAAAGAGATTCCTTGCTTTTACTTCGTTGTCCCTGTCCCATCTCAAGCTGGACACGTCTGGAGTCTGCGTGTAGCCCATCACATGGGAGACAATCCCCTCTGCTCCTGCAGTATTATAGAACTTTCCCGTCAAGGGTGCTATGATTCTGCTCCTCCTATGTGTAAAAATTCAGCTGAATTCGCTTGACCGCGAGTGCGGAGTTCCACCTGGCTGCACCCGCGTCTGCAAATTCCGCTTGCCTCGCAGCTTTTTCGTCTAGAGAGCCGCAGAGGCACTCCGTACCCACTACAGGTTCAGGGACTTGGGGCGCAGCATCGTCGTCCTCAGCATCCTGTCAACAGCAGTATCAGTATCCTCACTATTCGTGATGCTCCGAGCACGAGGCTGTTGGGTGCAAAAGTCCAAAAATATTACTTCCTTAGAGATTTCGAATGTGGCCAAGCAGAAGGCACTAACATAAAACTCGACAAACTTAAACAGAGCTTAGCCATCAACGAATGAGTTTTGTCTTTTCAGCGTCGTCGTCGAAGTACCCTTTTTAAGGGCATGCTCACGACCTCTCTCCCCCCCCCCCCCCCGACATAGCCTCCCCGATTCTTTCTTCGGAAACCATCCTTCATGGCCTGTTAAATGGAAGGGTTTGTGACTGACCTTGCCGCTTCACTGGATAAGAAAGGCTTCGATGACTTTGTGGCCTAGTCGAGGTGCATTTTGACAACTTCAGTCTCCTGGAAGAATGGCTTACAACCTTGGAAGCAGTTGAGCCGCCGTTTCACGGGAGGCTCACTGGTGACCAATAGTTTCCAACTACTCCTTTAAATCAAATTTCCAACTACCCTTTAAATCAAATTAAGCTAGATTTGCACAAGAGCAAGGCAATTTGTGGACCGTCTGCCTTCCACACACGAGAGCTGCAATAATGTGTTTTGCTCTTTGCTTCAAGAAGTAGAGTAATAATTCAACCACCCTTACAATGTGAAGTGTGCACTCTGCATGCAACCTACAATAACATCTTGTTAAACAACAATGGCATCACCATATATGATGTGCTTGTGATCAATGATATTATGGTGTCGCGTATAGTACCTTGACTGATTTGAGGAAGACCTGGAGTTGTTCGGCAGTAGCTTGTGGGGCGTAAGAGCTGGCTTTGAGTGCAGAAAAGTTCTTCACACGCCTCTTTCTTGAAGGCCTGATGAAGTTTATCGAAGCTAACGAAGCTACCTGTAGCATCAAGGTAATGGTCTGTGTTAAGCCATGAAACAAAAATAAAACACTAACAAAAAAATATTCAATCAAAACAAAAAAAGAAATATTTGAGGCCAGCAGTATCACCTTCATATTCAGTGGAGCTCTATGACGAACCACCAAGCATCCTACCTGTTAAGCTATTTGTTCCACAAAGTTTCATCGAGACTTTATGGCTGAGGAGGCCTCATGATTGACTAACCCAACACAGAAAAATGAGTGCAAATAAAGTAGGCGGCCTAATATTGATATTATGCTGATTCCTCAATAAATAAGGAACGGCACCTTAACTAACTTTAAAGCTCGATAGGAACGCCGTCGGACGACATTGGTACGCCGGGTAGAAGCGCCGAGGTGTCATTCACGACAATGAGTATTTCTAAGTGCATACCTGCGCACCCGAGGACGCTGCAATTTATCGACATGGGACAGAGGTCGAGCTTAAATCCGTGATCCCGAACTTTACATCAGCTTCCACGCGAAAGAGAGAGAACCAACATGACTGCATGTCTTTCCAAGCCTGCAAAGCACACGGTGTATTTTACCGTACAAAAGCTGCTGATGCAATTCTATGGCGATGAAGAGAACAAAAACAAAACATAGTGCACTCACCGTGCCATGCAGGCGCAGTGTGCGCTTATTACCGTGCCCTCTTTTTTACCACAGCCCATGGCAGGTGGTATCTGCCATGTGTTTGGCTTGCCACCACTTCTCCAGTGACGAGAACGATGCGAGCGTTATCAATCGTTTCCTCAAATGCGCGAAGACCGCGGACTTTACCCCTCAAAAAGAAGTTGCAGTCGTCTTCGAGCTTATAGGTCTTCAAATGCGCTCTCGTGTAAAAGCGAGTACCGTCTACGAGGTACACAAAGATATCGACGATTTCGATACGCGGCCACTGACGAGCGTCCGAGGATAAAGCATGCTTCCAAACAGGGAACTGGGGGGGGGGGGGGGGTCTAACGTATTGGGAAGGTCCTCGCCCGCACTCGTCAGTTTCTGCCGGTAGCGCTTTTTCGCCGGTTCTTTCCGCTCTCGGAGATAAACATTGGACATTTCTGTCGAAATAAAATCGTTAAATTATTACAAATACGTACAGCGCCCGTCAAAACGAATCAACCGAAAACCAGTTGCGACCCGTTCACTACGCACTGCGAATGTCGTACCGGAAGTTTCGAACCGGAAGTTTTCAGGGTCAGCCAATAGGAGGCCAGTTCCCGGTTTGTCGCCGAACAGCAGTTGGTGAATAGCATTTCAAAGGAGCACCTTAAGCCGGATTCAGGCGGCTTTGTAGATCGTACAACAAACGCGGGGCGGGGTTCGCTTCGTACATGCTTCGAACATGTGAGCAGACAGACTTTGTATAATCAATGAGACAGGGCAGTCATGCAAGGAAGAAATCCGCACCAGACAATAGGGAGCTTGAGGGAATCATTTTCGCGCATCCGATACGGTACGACAGGCCCACCGGTACGAATTGCGCATCCGCTACCGCAGAAGACACTCACATGCGCAGTTTGTACTGGACGGCTTATCGTACCGCATTGGATTTTCGAAAATGGTTCCCCGAAACTCCCTAGTGTATACAGACTGTGATCTGTATGCAGTGGCGTACCAACTTGCTTTTGAGTGGAGGGGGGGGGGGGGGGCAAACCAGCCCCCCCCCCCACCACCAGGGCCGGGGGCGTTTTTACCTTTGGTATCCTTTGGGCACCGCCGGTTAGTGTTTGCCCTGCCCAGTGGCGGCTGTTTCAGGGGGGGGGGGGGGGCAAAACACATGCTTTGCCCTCCCACTCTGAGGACTGGAGGGGGGCAAGCGCCCCCCTTGCCCCCCCCCCCCCGGTTTGTACGCCCATGTCTGTATGATATCCTAGCGGTCTGACCTCGGTTCTATACGAGCGCTGTGATTTTTAATTACGATGTGTCTTTCAAGCATTTCGTCGTGATAAAACGCAGTGTTCACGAATATTTATTTTTTGGCTTGTTATGCGGATCCCAAAGGTTGGTTGCCACGCACTTGGAGGCCCTTATCACCCTGGGGAAATCTGCCCGAACATTGGGCTATGGACGCACTCGTGGCGCATTAGTTTTTCGTAGGGAGTGAGCAGCTGCTCACTACTTGTGTGACGTGTGCCGAGCCTCCTGCTCGGCACGCGTGACGCAGCACTGTAGACGAAGATGCGAGAACCTAGGATACGATCATGGGTGCGGTTTTATTGCCTCAAAAAATGATTAGGTCGTTTCATTTTTTTTTATCGATACCTCCTAGAAAACGAGAAAGCGACGCCGCATTTGAAATACACGGCGTCTAAAAAAAAAGACAATAAAAACTTACAGCGTTGGTGTTTTTCTTCTCAATAAACATTTTTCAGTTTTTTTTTTTTTTGCAAGAACAAGTTACGTTTTGTTGAACGCTCAGTTTTCGCTCAAAATGTAACGTTAGCTGTCTGAACCAGATGCCAGAGTTTCTGAACTAACCGTTGTCTTACTGATTTCATTTCATTTATTTAACCCTTATATGCCCACAGGGGGCTTTACCTAAGGGGGGGGCAAATTTAAACACTAAAAATAACACAAACAAAAAAGAATAGGATGAATTTCTAATTCAAGCACACATTTATTTTCACTCCTAAAAAGTTAATTAACAAATTTTAGCTAATTATCCGACTTATCTTGATGATAAGTCGTTCGTCCGGCCGCATAACTCACCTCCACGAACCGCATTAATGTAGCTTTCACGTTGATGTTTCTTGTGTTGCAAATTTGTATAGCTTATATATACTGCGCATGGTAAACGTCGTCGAACCCTAGTTTCATCATCAAATAGGGGCTGCTTACCTGCGTACCACAGGTAAGCAGTATAGGGCGGTAGCGTTAGCGCCTCATACTCTAAAAATGAGAAGCGGGTGAATTTATAGTTTATCGTTTTTATTTTATGTGTAGTATGCGTATGTGCAATATATCTGTACACAGATGCCACCTCCTCGCTATTAGGATGAGATTTGCTTTCTTTATTTTTTCTTCGTGTGTCAAAAACAAATATTTAGTTTTTTTTTATTATTACTTGTACGTCTTTAAGTGTCAAAGCATCTGCTCACACTAGCAATTCTCCTCGTATTTTTTTCTTGTTTTTTCTTAATTTTTTAAGCCGCGCTGACAAGATAATTAACGAGCTCTGGAAATAAAAGTGATAAAAATAAAATCAATACAAAACAAAAAAGAGTGAGAGAGAGGCAGAAAGGAGGAGGCTGGAAATTAAAAAAAAATAATATAAAAAGAAACTGTCGTATAAAAAATAAATAGGTGCAAAAATAAAATTATAACATACTTCTGTCGATTTTTTAATGGTGGGAGATAATTAAGTCGCCCAGCAGAAAGCGATATCAGCCGGTTCCTGCTTTTGTGTCCTTTGTGTGTGAACTATTTTTAAATTTTTTGTTCGTGTTAGCGTGATTGGTAACTTGATACTCTTCACTGAACTATTTCTTGACCGGAAAAATTGCCACTAGTCCAGAAAAAAGCAATAAAGTGTCGTTTTAACAATCTATAACACAATTAAAAAAGCGGCTATTATTATTGTCACGTTTTAAACAAGAAAGCCTAATAAACAGCTCCCATTTTTGTCGTGTTTTCATCTGCTGCCCGGTTCTCAGCCTTGATTTTTTTTAATTCTATTTCTTATGAAGTTCATGCCTCTCAAATAGGCTCAAGAAAACGAATGCTCACTAAAAACATTTAAACACATAAAGGCGTAAATGAGCTTGTCACAGGAAAAAGACCCCACAGGTGTTACAGGGACATGCTTAGGACGCTCGTGAACCCCCTAAGAATAGGATGCTGGCGGCGATCAGAGAAGCATTCTAGAGATGTTATTTTAAGAGCCACGCGCTCACAGGTAGCAAGCATCACATGCAGTACTCACATGCGCAGAAACTGCACATAGAAACCCAGTGGATCATGCACTACATAGAAATCACGACCCATGATTGATTGTAACATCGTTTTACGTATGTACTCGAACCGTTTAAACGTATACTCATTTGCAAGTGTCAGTCTCCGCAAGAATACAGAGCTTTACTCGTACGTCGCTTTGTTATCGTAAAAGTTTTCGCATCGAGCATAGTTAATGTCTAAGTTCAGAGAATATATCTCGAAGTAAAAAAGCATCGGTATACAGGCTAGTAATTGCTCGACGTATATACTCACTAAGGTAAGCTGTTTGAAGCTGGTGTCATTGCGTGAAA
The DNA here is from genome assembly GCA_037355805.1 of Ixodes ricinus. Taxonomy (NCBI): domain Eukaryota; kingdom Metazoa; phylum Arthropoda; class Arachnida; order Ixodida; family Ixodidae; genus Ixodes; species Ixodes ricinus. The sequence goes on from JAZHYW010002535.1 coordinate 139,300, forward strand.
CGCTCTTTAGAAACAACAGTATAGCTCTCTTTCACCGTGGCATATTCGCCCCCTCCCCCCCCCCCCCCCCCATTTTTTCACCCTTAAAACTAAAGGAGTTTCTCTTAACACCACCCTATTTGGCGATTACGAATGACGTATTACTCGGTATAAATAAGGAGCTGAAAGGGTGAAGGCATGGACGCAAGTGTCTGGAACAGCCTTTTTACACCCTTAAGCCGCGGTCACACTTCCATTACATCGTACAAACGACGGTCTGCAGATACGTTTGAAGCACACAGATGCATGAAGCAGCAAACGTGCTTCCCACACGCTTGAGGAGGCGTACGTTCGCAGATAATTTTGTCACCGTGCCTCCAGCGAGCACTGTGTGTTTTTTTATGATCTACGAAGCAGCGTAACTGTGGCTTTAAAAGTGTAAAAAAGAATAGTGGGAAAGAGACGAAACTTTTAGCAAGGCGCACCTCAACGTCACCTTTCGCAGCCGTTACGAAAGCGTAGAGGGGAGAGAGAACAAATCTTCTCACGATATGCAGCTGGTCTCAGCCAGAAACGAGAATACTGGATTGCATCAGCTGGTTTTCAGCAAAACTCTGGGGTAAAATAAAAATTACAAAAGCACTAGAGTTAAAGCCTCTTTATTCGAAAAAGTAGCGACATCCTTTAAAGAATGCCGCCTCCTACCTTGGAGTGATTCCGGCGGCGCTACCATCGACACACGAGAGCGCGAAAGAACAAAAAATTAAGATAAAGGTGCGTGCACGGGGAAGGAGGAGTTGCCCTCCGATCAAGTAACTCCGAAAGTGTAACGTCACGGCTTCCATCGTCTTTCTTCGAGCACATTCTTCGCGGTTCATCCACTTGAACGCAGAGGGTGTGCCATGACAGTGCTCTTTAGTCCGCGTATATGTCACTATCTATGAGCGATCCAGGCGGCGCTACCGTCCATGCGCGAGTGCAAAATGCAAAAAATAAAGATAGAAAGTGTGCATGTCAGAGAAGGAGGACGATGATGTCGCTACCTTCCTTATTCAGGGGCCTTACTAGAGTCACTGACAAGTTAAGGAACAAAGGGCGGGGCGTGTACCGAGCACCTGATTATCGCTCCGCAACCAATCAGATTGCGGCATCATACGATAAGAAAGGAGAAAGACGAATCACGAAGCTTGATCCTAAAAGGCCACGCCCTACCTTCCTTATGACGTCAGTGAATATACAGTTGATTTTTGTTTCCTTTGTACTCGCGCATTAAACCTACTTTACACTTTTATGTAAATCTTGTAAACTTTATATATCAGTTCATATCTCGTTTTGTTCTCTCTCGTTTTAGCTCTTAATGCTTACTTTTGTTTCGTCGTCTCTAACCCGCTATATATATATATATATATATATATTTTTTTTTTTTTGCGAAGTCGCAAACTATTGCCTGTGTAGATTAACCGCTTCGTGCTTGAAAGTAAACAACTGTTTTGATACTACCACTTCCTTGAAAACGGTGTCTCTGCCTCATCGTTCCTCGCGGTCCGCCTGCGGATCGCACAAACTCTACACACGTGCTCTGCGGGAAAATCAATGTATGCATACACTACGCGACACTGTAGACTCGAACGAGACATCGGCATTTTTATATATATGTATATAATATATATATATATATATACATTTGAAAGGATACTGGCGAGCATCCAACTTTACCGCTTAAGTTAGTGCTCCCAAAGATCATTTTCAATTATACTAGTCGTTTAAGTGACAACATCTTGATTTTTCAAAGAAAAAAGTAAAGGGGTCATCGCTGGTTCGCGCTAATAGTGTCGCGCTATGTATACAGAGCGCGACACTGCTAGCACAAGCAAGCCATCGGTGGTCTGTTGTTGTTGTTGTTTTGTTGTTGTTGTTGTTTTGTTTTGTTGTTGTTGTTGTTTTGTTGTTTTTTTGTTTTGTTGTTGTTGTTTTGTTGTTGTTGTTGTTGTTGTTTTGTTGTTGTTTTGTTGTTTTGTTGTTGTTGTTGTTGTTGTTGTTGTTGTTGTTTTGTTGTTGTTGTTTTGTTGTTGTTGTTTTGTTGTTGTTGTTTTGTTGTTGTTTTGTTGTTGTTGTTGTTGTTGTTGTTGTTGTTGTTGTTGTTGTTGTTGTTGTTGTTGTTGTTGTTGTTGTTGTTGTTGTTTTCAAATGTGGAATGCTTTTATCAAGACATAATAGCCTCCTTTCGAGCGGCCTCTCTGCTATAGTGGAAAGGTGGAAAGGGGAGGAAGGAGCTTCCACGTCCCTCTTCACGTGTCACCGACTATAGTATGTTTGAATGTGCTCATGTCGGTTGTCAACACAGACGGTAGAATTCGGTTTTTTCGTACTTTCAATTACTGAGCCAAACTAAAAAAAAAAAAGAAAAAAAGCGCCAACGTCGTGTTTGCTCCGTGTCGCGCTGTGCACATATTTCTTCTAAATAGTACGCAGACTACGCCAGTAAATTAGGAGGCTTTAGTTTACATTATGCAACTCAGACAGTTGTATCACGTCTGGTATAGCATGCAAATGCAGCGGGGAAGTCACGGCCAGGATGCTCGCTTCATCCCCAACGTGCAAGCGCATATTTTCACGGATTTACGCACACTGGCGCACGCCCTAACATGCGCACACACGTGGGCACACACTCACACAGTCTTTGAATACAAACAAACTGAAAAACTGAAGAATTGTTTAACCAACCTTTTTTTTTACACAATTTAGCTGCCCAGGGCGCCAGCAGACAAGTTCAGCTTCGTGCACGTGTTTACGATTTATTGTGCAGGATTGTTCGCTGGGACTTGTATCATCAATCGTTCGAACGTACGAGTGAAATATTTCGTTAGAACCAAACTATGTCGAACCACGCATGAGAACTTTAGCTGTATACCATGCTTTAGGCTGTTTCCTTTGAAACACGACGATTAATCACCAGCAGATAGCTATAAAAAAAAATAAGCGCTTCCAAATGTATATAGAATATGAAAGCATTCCTTCTGTTCTTTCATTTTTTTTTGTTTTGTTTTATCTGTTCAATATTTCGGTCCATGTGCGTACTGCCGGAAACGTTAGGAAGCCCTTCCGTCGTAAATCATTTCCTTGGGAAGTCCGAAAAAGAAAGAAAAAAAAACTCCTGAATCTGCATGAGCAAGAATTTTGGAAAGTGGTAAGTTGCATAAATGTTCCAACCATATTCAAGTATCATGCAGGGATTCGTGGATATAAAAGTACCATCCGCATATTGCGGCGAGCGCAGCTGACCTATTGCATCGTTCGAAAAGTCTCGTATATTCATAATAAACTCCGAGATCAAAATAACGACCATAAAGAAAATTCGAAAGAAGCGCTTCGGAACACTTCGTATCATGAATTTACTCGAACGCCCAATATGCCAACCGGTGGGAATTTTTTCAACGTTTCTCACTTCTCGCGTTAGATAACTTGGCCTTTCCTATGTTCTTAGCTTCTTCCTATAAATTTTCGGGAATAGACAAGCAACTCGTTCATAAAATAGGGGATAGCTTGGATATTAATTGCAACTATGGGTTTCAACTGCTTTATTTACGAGATTTCGAAACGCAATAACCTTCAAAATATATTTTTGTTCGGCACAACTTTAACTGGCATACACGTGCATAAGTTTTCGAGTGGCACCGAAGCCTATACTTAGCCCGTAAGTTGCCGCGTTCTTCTTGTCAACATTCGGCATTGATGAAACACGTCATTTGGGTTATAGGCGGCTATTGCTGGGATGGAAATTGTGGCCACGCACAAGACCCCGATGATAAAATAGCATGCTTACAACAGCATTGGTGCAGGCTTTGCTCTTAACTGTAACTAATAATCCTACAGAGTGTAATCAGTACTTTTTCGTTATCCAATTAATAGGCAGCTCGTACAGGTGTTTGTTAGAACTAGCGGTGTAAGTTTCAAGAACTCGAGAAAAATAGGTAATTTCAAGATTTTCCTAAACTTTGCTTTACATTGTCTTTTTTTTTTCTCACAATATCTGACCAAAATAGCCAATCAAAGGCAACAAAAGCGGGCTCCGGGAATCCAACCTACATGCTCAGCACGAGCCTCTAACAGGAGAAGCATCGTTTAGAGCAGCATTCTCACGCAACAACTTCGGCTTCGCTCGCATTCAAAGTGAAAAAAGTGACACATCACTCACGCCGATTCACTTGACACTTTCTGGCTCAAACTGACGGCTGTTTAGTCAACCGACCTGGATTTCCATCAGTGTTTATTTAGAACTCAATTATATTCCATTTATTTCACTCCCAGAGTATACAACCGGGGTGTGGAGACGAAAGAAAACGCTGCAATAATCCAGCTTTTTTTAAGATCCCGTTATCAAACACATCAGTCTATTCTATCCCTCTTACTAGTGATGACAGCTAGAGTTTGTAGCACGAACTGTCGCGTTAATTAATGCAATGCAGTATCCTCAAATTGTGACCGGTCTTGCTACGGCTGAACTCCTTGCGTGTTTCACCATCAGGTCTCAAAGGAATGCCTGAGCTGCGTGTTATGTCGCTGGAGCAGTATGTAAACAAACCCAGACACTTAGCTGGCCGGGTAGGCCATGGCATCGGTTTAATGTTTCCAAATAACGAAAGCGCAAAGATTAATCACGGCGCAATAATAAACACCTCCCGACTTTCTTCTTTTTTTCTTTTTTTTTTCTTCTTCGTGTGTCAGTAGAACCAATTCCCCTCCGCGTTCAGTGACCGCGCCCGGGATGTCAAGATATCGGTTGTAAACGAGCGGCTTTCCGTAATTAGGATGTTTTATACTGCCTTAACCAAACTGCATACGCCGCAGTTTGCCTTCTTTTTTTTTTCCGTCGCTGTTTGGATGCAGCACGCTTGCGGTTCAATATTTGCTAATAGAGTTATAAGCCATTTTCTGTTTCACTTTAATTACGATGACGCAGTCAACGCTACTAATAAACGAAACCAATCAAGCAGTTCCAAAAATTCATTGCCACTGCACTCGTTGTTTTTCTACGTGTGATTTCACCACGCCCAATGTGGCGTGATCACAGGATCACGCCGCATTCACTGTGCGCGACTTGTTTAGGCGGCGATATCAAACGCCCCGAGACAAGGACTGACACGACGATACGCTCTTGGCGAACTTAAATGTGAAACGGAATATAGTCGCTCGAGGAGAGATTAAGCTCCAAGCGATTTAGAAGTCGGTGAATACTCGGTGATTAGCTAGCCGTGATTGCCACCCTATCACGGGATCATTTTAGTCGATGACGTAGTTATAGCCATTAGTTTAACAGGCGCTAGTCACGACTCAGGCCCGGTGAATGGCGCTGCTTGTGTTTGTGTTGCATTCGTCGAACTTCATCTCAAGATGAATATTCAAACCTTACTTACACACACGCGCGCGCGCATGCGCGCGCGAAGCGCAAACAAGTTTTTGTATGAAGATGCTGTTCGTGGTTCTTTCGAGACCTAATGAATGAACGAGTCCCTAGACAGGCAGTCGTCGTTTAGGAACGTGGGCACGTGTCAAAAAGAAAGCAGAGAGAAAAACTCCCTGTCCGGTACGCATTCCACCCTCGCTGTAGTGGGGACGGGCACTGTGTGAACAGCGAGCCTCTTGATGCGGCGCTGCCGCGAATTACCTGGCCCAAGGGAGATCCGTGCGGGCGTGTTTGCAGCTCGGCTATGCGACCTCACGAGCCGTCTCGAACCGTCTCTGCTCTAATCGGAGAGGCTCGGTGATCGCTTCTATTGACGTCAGCGCTCCTGGCTTGACGTCGTGTTTTCTCCGAGAGCTGTTAGGAGCGAAGCAAAATGATGCAGCTAAAGGTTGTTTCTGAGGTAGTCATCTTGCTGTTTTCCTCGCTTCCGATTATTGCCCGGTGGTCGGTAGAATCGGCGGTATTTTCAGGAGTGCTTTCTGCGAGTGTGAGGTAGAACAAAGGTAGACCGAAAAGTGCAGAATTAGTGTTTTTATTTCTTATACCTGATCCCGTTCTTGAAAGTTTCATGTTGGGATCCAATGTTCGAGCGGTAGCGGTTTCCCTTTCTTCCAGCGTGGACGAATGGCTTCTCAAGCAAAAGCGCTGGTTCCAGTGTCTCGCGCTACTTTCCGGCCATAGCTGCTGCCTCTTTTCATTAAGCCACACTCGCACTCCTCGTGCATCATACATACATGATGACGTAATTATGTGCGGACAGAGCTCATGCACGTTCGAAGCATGCATGTTTCGAACATTTCTGCAGAGAGTGTGACCAATGTGGCAGAATCGTCATACAAGGAAGACCTCAGACTGTTTCTGCAGACTGTCTCTTTGTATGGTGTATTAGCAGTGTCACCGCGGCTTTACACGCGGTATATAAATCGCGACGATGGGAACGCCCTGTCTTTAGAACAACGTCCATTCGTTAGTTCTTTTTAGAGCATTTGCTAAACAAAAAAGGCACCCTTCTTTCCTCGTGTCTCGCTAGCACGCGCACCGAGACTTTGAACTTCCGTATAGCAAGTTGTACCCTATGCTGACGGTTGTATAATAGACCCGTTGCTCTCGGGCAGGGGGAGCGAGCGCATCCGCAAGACGCGACCATGCTATGCTGGCAGCACTATCCAGGCGGCGCTGTAATGTTCGATTTTGCACGTGCCACGTTCGAATGCAAGCATCTGTCAGCATCTGTAGACGCGCGATAACAAAACGTCTAAAAAATAAAAAATAAAATTAAAAAAGAATTATGCAGCTTGCGGACTCAGCGTCCCATTCAGCTCTATTATTATATTGCGTTCTTTTTATAGCTTCCGTGAGCCCGTATGATTCACTTTACGTGATAGCGAAGTTGAATCTACAGGGTCCGATCGAGAAAAAGTAAACCCTACTTTTCGGCCCGCATAAAAAAACTACGCATCGCAGAACGCTCAAACTCTGCCCAAAGGTAGAGCTAGAGGCAGACATGTACGTAACGCGTTACAAGTAACGAGTTACTTGTACCTAGTTACTATTTTCGGTAACGAGTAACGTATTTAGTTACTTTTTTAGAAAAGGAACGAGTAACGGTATTTAGTTACTTTGAAGGCCAAGTAACGAGTAACGGTATCTCGTTACTTTTGAGGAGTAACGTGTACAACACCGCTTAAACGGCCTTGTTTTTACTCTAGCCTGAGTATGCGTCTATTGCGACAAAGGCAGATGGGCAACCCGAAAAACAAATAAACAGTATGACAGTACAGGTGGAATCTTTTGCCGTCACGTCGAGCACAGATTGTGCTTGCGACCGCAGGAGCTGAACACGTCAGTCGAACAGTTCGACTGACGTTTCCAGCGATAAACGTTGCTGTACTGAACTCTACAGCTGGGAATGTCCTTCACCCAGCGAGCACAATCAGATTCGTTGGTTGAACTTTCTAGAACCGGGTACGGACCGAATGTAAACCCGGAGGTTGCAAACACGGGAAGGCACATAACCCATTACCCGCTGTCCTCAATGAAGGCGCAGTTCCCGAAGATTCACCAGCTCTTCCTGAAACACAACACTGCCGTTCCTTCGAGCGCGTCAGTAGAACGACGCTTCAGCGTCGCCAGAGATGTATTTTCAAGGAAGCGGGGAAACATAACTGATGAAAACTTCGACAGGCAGCTGCTGCTTAAGTGCAACGACTACTAAAAGGAAAACAATAAACCATGAAACAAAAACAGTTGTGCATTCGGTCCTGAAAGTAACGTGAAAAGTAACTCGTTACTTTTCAGGTAACTCACGCGTTCCTTTTGAGAATCGGTAACGAGTAACGTATTTAGTTACTTTTTGAGCGAGTAACGAGTAACGGTATTTAGTTACTTTTTTGGGGTAACGTGTACATGTCTGGCTAGAGGTCACAACCAGATGCCAAAGTTTCAGCCCGATCCGATAACTTAATCAAAAGTTATAAGTGATTTTCTGAAAATTTCAATGGGAAAATGGCGGCCGACGGAGTTTTCAAACACATGGGGCTCTATGGCACCAGAAACCGAAAACGGGCAAAAATGGGCTCCATTTTTCCATTGAAATTTTCAGAAAATCACTTATAACTTTTGATTAAGTTATCGGATCGGGCTGAAACTTTGGCATCTGGTTGTGACCTCTAGCTCTACTTTTTGGCGGAGAATAAGCGTTCTGCGATGCGTAGTTTTTTTACGTGGGCCGAAAAGTAGGGTTTACTTTTCTCTATCGGACCCTGTACTTGCAAAAGCATGTTCCCCTGAATGATGCTCGCACTGCACGAGCGCGCGTGCTTGGAAGGTACACTGTAATATCGGAGCTCGCTCTTGTAGCCTCTGCTACGCTGGCAGTTGGAATGGAACGGAGTATGAAAACCGTATTGGGGAAGCGTGATGACGCACGTTCGAAACGCGAGCCAAATATTCTATTTTGCTCGCCCGGAGCACTGCGCAAAACTTGGGAGCTACGGGCCTATATGCGTTTGTGCCAAACCTCTCCGTTCTAACATTCTGCTCGGCCGTCGAGTCAACACCACTTAAGATAATCAAAGCCGTGCGCTTGATTTTCGACGTCATCACAGTGAAGTAGTCATTTGTGACGTCTTCATTTTGACGTCATCGTGAAACACAAATTGGACGCGAGCGCTGCGTGATTAGCTTTTGGCTGGCCTCGTGTTCAATGTGTGCATCGAAGGATGATCGATGTTCGGGCTCGTTATCGATTGGGGAGTTGGCGGCCGTCCTAGTGTGATGACGCTATGCGGCCTCGAATATTAACGCGAGATTGTTGAGGAGCTCGTGTTACAGAAAAGCCGGGCGTCGGTGGTGTGACGCGAAAATCGATCGGTCGATAGAGTCGTGACGTCAGAGCCACATCACCTTGCGCGGGAATTTCAAACAACCCACAACGCTCACGTCAAACGTGACGTCAAGCTGGAATATAAATTGATTAAAACATGGCATGTCATGCGAATTACAGGTCGCCGCATGCCTCAAATAATTTCACTTTATAGAGTGATTAATTTTGCCTCAAAAGAAAAATTTTAAGAATTTTAGTTGGGATTCAAACCCACGACCCATCGGTTCCGAGCCAGACACGCTACTAACTAGACCACGCAAGGCTCCATTTTTTTTTTCTGTTATTACACTGCCACGCAAGGCACGCTTGTCGCGTTCCACCCTTAAAGCGAACCTTCAGCGTCCTACAAGTTCTTTTATACTCCATTTCACGTTAAGCTCGACCGCAGTCAATGCTACGAACCGATAACCTCAATCAAGCACCAAAAACAAATGCAACGTCATTGCGCTCGTCGTTTTTTGTGCGTCTACTATCTCCGGCTAAACGAATGAAGAAAAAGCGCAGGATCACGTGTGGCGTCTAACGCGCATAGCGTCGCGCAGTATCCTCACTGTACTCGCGTTTTAGTGCACGAATTATTCTATGAAAATATTATAACACATCCATGCACCCTAACGAAATTAGTGTACTTTTATACTCAAGTGTATTTCAAGTTATCCTGTGCAGTGCTGAATTGGGCTGACGACTGTGAACTCTCGTTTGAATGAACACTAATTACGTTCACATTTCAAGGAGCAGCCGGAACCGCTAAAGTGGCAGCCAATGCTTTCTTGCATTTTTTTTCTTAATTAAAAACAAAACTTTCAGCCTTTCCACTCTGGTGAAGAAGGTAGACCAGCCAAGCTGTACCATGGTGGGAATGAAGTAATGGCCGGCCGCAAGTCGGCAAGCCAGAGAGGAAAGGCTGGAAAGGTTGCGCCATCTATGAGCGACGGCGGCAAGCAGACAACCGTCAGACACAACACTCTGGACAGCTACCGCCATCTATGAGCGACGGCGACAACCAGAGTTTGTGTCGACATTTGTTTGGTACCGGACACGATCCTGGGGAACCTAGCCCTGAACAGCTACGCTGTAAAAAAATAAAGGTTTAGCCGGTGGCAGCTAACGCACAAAATACAAGGAGCACCATGACGGTACACTCCTGGTGCTGCTTGATTGAAATCATTGGATAGTAATTTTGACTACGGAGAGTTTTGGGGAACCGTTTTTGCTCATCCGCTACGGAACGATGGGCCCTCCGGTTCGCACTGCGCACATGAGAGTCTTCTGCGGTAGCGCATGCGCAGTTTGTACCGGAGGGCCCATCGTTCCGTAGCGGATGTGCGAAAGCGGATCCCCAAAACTCTCGAATGTAAAACGGATATTTGGTAGTGTTTGTTGAACTCCCCTCGATTGGCTCAAGCTACGCACGTGGCACACGACCTGCAAGATGTTCCCGGACACTCAGTGAAAAAAAAAAACGAGGCATAACATTTGATGACACTTCACTCGTAAAGAAGATACACTTTTATCTTGCGGTGGTCACGCGAGAAACAAAATGTAAGGTTAGGCCGAGAACCAAGCTGGAAGCGAAAGCCGTTCGTGATCAATCGTGGAGTCCACTTACACCATGGAGCAACTCGTTCCGTCTTAACTTGTCACTGCTGATTCTTGAAATTATTTGATTGGGGATCCCGTCCGGTACGTTTGCGGTGGCGGTGATGATGGTTGGTGTCGCCCCCCCCCCCCCCCTGTTCGGATTTTTCGAAGCGCAAGCGCAAGACGTGTTCTATGTCAAGCTTTTGATTACACTCCGTCTTACGTTAAAAGGACGATGCAACAATTTTTACACGTACAGTAAATATCCCTTACTATTTAACCTTGACATTCACAAGCTACCAGAAACGTGTCAAATTTCTCACTCACAAAATCCCAGTCGCAGCGAAAATTAGAGAAAAACTAGCAGCGTTCACCTCCCTCAAATCGCACCCAGAACAAGCGGCCATGCGATCAGGTGAATTATATACGCCTCGCAAGTGGGCTCATTTTCGTCTTCTGCGCATGAGAAAGGAAGTAGCGGTGACGTCAGAACGCCGAGCCCTGATTGGCTGATCGCGGTCCCCTATCTGAGCGTCGTCTGCTCCTTTGCAACGTCGTCTGCGTCTGTCTTACCTTTCCTGCGACTTTTGCAAGTGCAGGTCTTTACGAGCGAGCTCGACTTCGCCTTTCAGAGAAGGCAGACGAAATAACTCGAGCGGTTCGTTGTTTTTGTCGAACAACTAGCAGACGCGCATCAAGGAGGGAAGTCAAAGTACTCACTGGCGAGGTGTCCCGAGACGCCGAGGTTTGTTTGCTAAGAACCGAGAGTGAGCGTGTTAGTGTCCGCAAGTTCCCTCCCAAATACTTTTTCCCCCTTTCGTGTGCGGCAAGACTCCTCATTCTTTAACGGCGTCGGCGGGTTGGCGCAGTTAACGTCGTCTGCTTTACGTCTGCTCGTCAAAGCGATGGCTCCTTTACCTTTCCTGCGTCTGTCGGATATTCACCGCTTTTTCACCGGCGAGAGTCACCGTTGCCTCGGAAAACAAGGAGATGACAAGAGGAAGAGATTGACCTCTTAATCTAAAATTGAGGTCAGTGATCACAGTATAATACGGGAAGGGTTCACAAGGGTCGCGCGGGCACATTCCATTCAGCACGCCAGCCGGTCGTGGGCAGGCGGTCACCGAGTCGGAGTGGCTGCTAGGCCTATCTGCCGAGTTCGCTTGGTCGGTGTCGGTGGAATCGTGGCCATTGGAGCTTTTCCCGGGTGTTTGTGGATCCAGCGTTCTTGTTCGTCGTGGTCTGGTTCAAGTACTTTTACTTTTTCTTGCTGCTTGAAGTCGGGACGCGAGAGAAGCGCACGTAGAAAAATAAACGTCCGTTGGTCGTCGCGACCGCGACGCTGTCGGCCATGCTGATTTGATCGTAACAAGTGCGTAGCTTCGGAGCTGTCGTAGGATTTTGTCGTAACCTGCGCAAAACTTACGAAAATTTCGGTTCGTGAATACGAATTTGTTTTTAAGTTTTGTCTTACGCATATTTTTGGCGTAAGATAGTTTCGTGAATCTGGCCTCTCCACTTGCAAAAGTCGCAGGAAAGGTAAGACAGACGCAGACGACGTTGTGAGCAGACGACGTTGCAAAGGAGCAGACGACGCTCAGATAGGGGACCGCGATCAGCCAATCAGGGCTCGGCGTTCTGACGTCACCGCTACCCCCTGCGCGAGAAGCAGACGAACTTGCCCTCCGCATAGGGTGTATTCACTGGCGGCCATATCCGTGTGCGCTAATGCTGAGCGCACGTGCTGATGGCTAGATTCCACAGTTATTTTGCAACGTGCACCCCGCACCATCAAGATTGCCGGTCTTGACAGCCTATCAATGTGAGCTCGTTCTGAGCATGCGCTCTAAACAGTGACCTCAAATATGGCGGCCAGTGAATACCCCCTATTGGGCAGGAGATCGAACTATAAGGAAGCCCAGGAGATCGAACTATAGGGGGAGCTTTATCCAGCTTGTTGTCCCCGCAGCCCAGTGTTTATAAACACAGAATAACAAAGAAATTGAACCTCGCCATGCACGGTCTGGACACGAGCGCTTCACTCTTACCAGTGCTTTGGTTGCACGAGGAGCGGCAATTCGAATCGTCACCATCGATATCGCTGATCAAAAACAAACAAGAAATTTTGGTTTGTTGTCCCCACAGCTGAAGCGTGCCGCCAGAGGCGTGATCTGTTCGATCTCCCTCCCCCAATAGCGCCAATATCAGGAGCACGGGCTAGGTTGCACTACAGGGAGCGCGCTTGATTTCCAGACAATGTTAACAGTGTGTGGTGGCAATCAGCGCATGTTCGGCAGTTTGCCGACCAGGCGCGTGGTAATTATAAACATTGGCAGGGGGATCGGTGGCCGGAGTGTTCCAGCGCACACCAGCTCGGAGCACGTGGAGCGAAAGTTACGCTGCAGAACCCAGATACCGGGGTTCAATCATGTTCACCTCGCCCTGCCCGTTTCGGACCTGGATGAGCATCGTACCGGCGTGCGGTCGTGTATCACTACTGCGTATGCACTTGCAAAGACGCCAGCTAGCGGTTTGTACTGCACTGGCTAAATTGCTCATCTACAGCTGGGAGACTCGTCGCCCTCGGAGGCAGACCAAGTTCTAGGCTGTATAAACATACACACAACCCAATTTTTTTATAAGCATTGGCGGCATATAGTAAGGAGCGCAAGCTCGTCTGCTTCTTTGCAGGAGTTCTGCGACAGCAGAATGCCGAGCTCTGATTGGCTCTCATTGAAGGAAAGTGGGTAGACCTCAGAGCAAGCTGCCTCGAAGTGTACCCCCTATCCTCCAATCAGAGCCAATCAGAGCTCAGTGTTCTGGCATCATCACTAACTCCGCAAAAAGAAGCAGACAAACTTGCGCTCCGCATTACAAAAGATCACGCAAGCACTCGTTCCGGCTGCTATATAAAAAAAGCAAATCGTTTTTGTTTTGTTTTTAGTTTTTTTGCCGCGATTGTTATTCTGCTGAGAAAAGAACTAAGGTGTGTTTGACGAGTGATTAAGGACAATAAATAATTCGAAACGGTACTCACATAAAGTTTAAAAAAATGTTCCATCGCCTCTTTAAGAACAGCCGTAGCAGACGCTCTATGCGATCGGACGTAGCCAATCGAGCATTGCCGAAGTTGCATCGTCACGGCGCATGCTGTCTTTGTGCGTTTGCTACCATCACCGGTTAAACCAATCAGGCGCAAGGAAACGCTCAAGATCACGTTGCATTCGATGTGCGTGATTGGTTTAGCGCGGTGATAATGCCCTTGCAAAGAAGCAACCCCTGAAAGAAAGCAAGTTCGTCTGCTTTTTTGCAGGGTTGCGGTGATGTCAGAACGCCGAGCTCTGATTGGCCCGGATCTGTAAGATACTGGAAGACCTCACGGCAAGGCTTGCTTTGAGGCCTACTCCACCATTCTTCAATCGTAGCCAATCGATGGCTCGGCGTTCTGGCGTCACCAGAACACCTGCAAAAGGAGCATACGCGAACTTACGCACCGCATAGTAAACGCACAAATACGAAGTCCGTCGTGACGATGAGCCTTCGGCGCCGCTCTGATTGGCTCCATCGTGTGACACACCGTCGGCTGGGGTAACGAAAACCTCCAACGCGTGAGAAGCACATGTACCTTAGGCCTAAAAGCCACGAACACACCGCCACCATGCACCGTACACAAGACAGCCTCGCAGACACAGTCCGTGGCGAGCTTCTCTCGAACGATGGCCCCATCACATTAGCATAAACTGTCTGCATGGGTCTCCTTGAAGCATCCGTGCGTACAAAGCAAGTGCGCTTTGAATTGGCGCTTGGGGCATGTCGGCAACGTAACCTTCTCGTCGTCAAGCCTGTAGCCAACACCGCGTCTTTTGCAAGGTGTGTATGACTGCGGCGTGTTTCCCACCGCAAGGAGGACCTTCTTACTTCGTTGGCTCGATAAGATGGAGTGGGCCGAGTAACGTGCGTTCTCCTCCGACTCCGTCACTGCCCAAAAAATTTCCACCTCCGAATCGAGGTTAGCTTGCGTTATCTCGTTTCCGGGCGCAGTGGCCAAAAGCGACGCCAAAACCTGGGGGGGGGGGGGGGGAACTGAATAGCCGAGCCTATCGGGGGGACTCGGAAATTTCGCAAAAATGGTTCCCAGGAGAAACTCGCGTGTAATCTATACCCTCGCCGTCATTAGGCCTGAATAGAAAGGCTGGTATGTTTTTGTTATTCCTTCTTGGTAAATTCACAATAAAATCTACCGCGTTTTTGTTTTGTAGATTTTGGAAGGAGAGAGGGGGAAGGGAAGGCGAGACACGGTAGATAAGAGCGGAAAAAGTAGGCTCTCGCTCAAGTGAGCTTGAACTGGAGATAACGGACTTTTGCGTACAGCGTTATGTATATGTACATATATACGAATCTATGTAAGCCTTCGATGGAGCTTTTTTGAAGGGTAACCATGGAGTCAGCTGGAGAATACGCTGCCAGGTTTTGATTAGGCCCGAGTCCCACTTGAGCGACAAACAGAAACAACCAACACTGACAAGCCTCAAACACGTGCAGCATGCACGCCATTGTATTTTAAAGCGGTAGCTTTATAGGGCCAACCACGCTCAAGGTCGTCTCCTCAAGGGTCGGGGGAGGGAAGGGGGGGGGGGTAATTGTTGGCCAAGCAGCGTCTGTGAGCAGTTCCGCAACTGTGCTTATCTATTAACGTTGCACGAAGTGCTTCTATTCGCGACTCCAGCTCGTTGCTCGCCCTCTCGCAGCGGAAACGGGAAGCGCTTTAGTGAGGGTCCCCTGATTCTCCTGCTCAACGGGCACGGCGGAACTGCTCGCGATCATCGCTCGCCAACAGTCATTTCTGAATGCATACGACACTCTTCACTGTCCCAATGTAGTGCTGCAGCCGCTATTGGATTGTACCTTACTAGAAAGTTTTAGTATTGCATATAGAAGCAAACGCAAGTGCTGTGAGTTTGCGTGAGAGTTGCGTGCTCCGCGCTGCGCATGCCCGTCGTCGCCATGCGTCAATCCAAGACCGCAATTTGGGGCTCCGCACACGGGCAGTGTGGAACTCGCAACGCTAACGCAAACAGATGCTGCAGAGAGAAGACATGCGAGCGTGTAGGGGATCTTTCGAACTGGAGAGGCTAAGATTGACAAAACAACGGTGCGTAAAAATGAAAGAAAATAAATGTTCTGCGAATACTCTGTTTACCCTTGAGCTGAGACTCATAGTCAAGCCTGGTTCAGACAGTTGCGTTTGACTGCGTTTGACTGCGTTGCGGCAGCGAGACACCAGGACATCCCTGCTTCTTATATCGCGTGCCAAGATGATTCCTTGAATTGGATTCCACGCTTCATACGAAGCACAGATGTGCCGGTGACTCGCTTTCGGTTCTCGCCGCAACGCAGTCAAAACGCACTCAAACGCAAGTGTCTGAACCGGCCTTCAGAGCTACAAAATCGAGCTAGCTCGCCCTCCTGGTTTTGGGACGTGCATTTCTAGCGTGAGGGCTTGTCCTGCGGAAGAACGCTTCAAAGCAGCGACAGAGTATTGGCGACGTGCGCGATCTAAAGCGTCGCTGGGGTCGGCCTGCCACGATTGGCCGAACGCTGACTATGACGTCGGAAAGGGATTTATCATCGACGGAAATAAGAGGAATGAAAGAACTTGAATTTTGACGGTGTTGGCCGGTGTTGCTTTGAGAGCGCTATGATTTCAAGCTTCCACCACGCTAATTACAAACACCATCGAATTTGTTGTTCGCAAGGTAATGACGTCACGCAAGGTAACCATAGGGAGACACCACCAAAACATTGAGACTGAGCGTGCGTCCTTTGTTCTGCCTTGCGCGTTCTAAATGTCCGTTTAATACCCTTGTCAGACGGGCACGTTAAATGACATTTAAGCAAAATGGGATTACAGCTCGGCCAATCCGCGTGTCTTGTACGCCACGCGGCGCGTCCACGCGCCACGTGCAGAACCAGGATCACGAGCTGATTCGCCGAGCGGTGAATGACATTCTATCAAAATAACATTTCTTTTCCCGTCTGACAGGGGTATTAGTTTCAGGTAAAGTCGCTGGATTCTGGGAAAGTAGCACCATTGCCTTCCCTGCCTGCTAGCCGAACACAAACAATTACTAACATACAGACGACCAAAGCTCGCGAGGCGATTAACTAATCGGTTTCCGTTGCCATGACAATCGCCATTTCGGCCCGTTTCAAATCTTCGAAGCTTCGAGAGGGTCGTTCTAATCCAGTCGCACCAAGATCACCATGGAGCATCGTCGTACTGAAGGCCTTCCTCGCCTATATAAGCGTCTTTGGCACTGTGTATGCAATCAACTCATCAACCATGCCCATTTCCACGGATCTCTTACAATGATATTGTTCTTCTTGCGTATTTCAAAACAGAAAAATTATTTTTCAATGCTTTCAAGCACCGACACCGCGTGTGGTGGTGGTAAGAAGATGTACGCTTGTTTCGCCGGTGTGTGGATAGCAAAATCTCGGTATACAAGAAACGTGTCTATAAAGCTACCCGTCACCAGAGAATTTAGATTGGCTTCCCAAGAATGGAGAGTTAAAGAAGAAATTGTTCATTTCAAGGGCCAAAATGGCGACCATACGAAGAGCTTGGCGCTACTTTCCCACGATCCAGTTACTTTAGTTTCATGGAGCTCAGCGGAGACGTGATTTATTTTCGCATACAAAGTAAGCACGTCTGTTCGGTGGAATCAAGAACGCCTCGACGAGCAACAGAAAATGACATGGTGATGGAGACGAACGGGCTTTTGGGACTTTTGCGTTTGCCTTCGTGCGGCACACAGTCATAAGCGAGGATGACCGGAAGCGGAGGCTTTCATACCCTCGTGTCTGTCGGACAGTGTTATCAAGGAGTCACTTTGGAGCACCGAGGATGCTTCACTCAGGCCGCGTTCTTCCGCAAGTTATGTTCATGCAGTAAAGATCGGTGTATTGACAACTCCTTTTGCTTCCTGGAACTTCCAATAACGTATAGAGTAGCGAGATTTTATAAGCATGGTAATTATTATAGCAGGGCTAATACAAGGGGCGTCCCAGAAGATCTCGGTCTGACACAGAAGCAGTACGAGCACAAACACGAAACGTTATTATACAAGATGGACCTTATTAAGATTCACGACAACAAAAATAGCGCATGCGCAAAAGACGGTTGTCCTCTGGCGCCTCTCACAGGTGGCAATTCGCGCAGTCGAGCTAAAATTAAGAAAGTGAAGACACGTTCAGTGATGGAATATTTGTCTTGGTAAGGCCTAGCTTTTGCAGGCATTCACAAAGACATGGCGGCGACGTACGCAAAGGATGCCTGATCCCACAGCACGATGAAAAGTGGGCCGACGAAATTCAATCGAGGTTGGGAGAGCCTCGAAGACGACCCCTGCCTTGCAGCCGAGCGAAAGTTGGCGCGAAAGAAAGCATCGACCGTGTGCACGATGAGGTAATGACAGATCTCCGAGCATAAAACCGGACCACTGGGCAGGTCACAATCATCTTTGAAACCACAATTCAGCATATCATGACCAAACATCTTGACATGCATGCACAAGGCTCTTCGCCAGCTTACTACCAAGATTGCTCTCGTGTGACCCAAAACGCATCCGCTACACTACATCCAGGGACAATCTCGAGCTGCTCAGGTCAAATCACGCAGGCTTCCGTGCCCGATATGTGACTGCGCTCCACCACTTTCAACCCGACAGCATAGCCCAGTCTAAACAGAAGACACACTCCTCCCCTCCACCGCTCGGTCTGTTCGGGGCTTAAACTCGTCAAACACAAAGTTGGAGCCGAAAGTTCGCGGAGTGCGCAGATTGACGTCGGCGAAAAAAGCACGAATTCATCGTCGCGATATACCAATTGGTGCGCTCTATCAGCTTCGGCCCCAACTTTGTGTTTGATGTAGAGGCCCAGCAGGCAAGGTGACGGCACGAATTTGTGGGATTCGGAGTATCCGGTGCTCAGCTATTACATTTAGAAAGGGCACATGCAGCATCGCCGGGAACTACTACGCAACCCTGATTCATCCCCTGCGGGATGCCATCGAAGCCAAAACATCCCGATATGCTCCGGAAGGGGGTGCTGTTCCATCAGGACAATGCGCCCCCACACCGAGCTGCTGTGTCGATGGCTGCCATCCACTCCTGCGGCTTTTCCGTGATCCTACCATCCACCGTACTCGACAGATCTCGCCTTATCAGACTTGCATCTCTTCCCCCAGCTGAACAATACATTTTCTGGTGTTCGCTTTTTGGTGATGATGACGTCATTGATGCTGTAACCCAACTTTTAAAAAAACTAAATTTCCTACTTTTTTTTAAGGAGGCTTAGGTATTGGCATCGTTGAGCGAAGTGTGTGGTGGGGGGTGTCGATTAAAATTTTTATCCGACTAATCTCTACCGCTTAGTAGATTAATTAACCGATTAATCAGTTGCGTTGAATTTCAGGTACATTAACTAAAGAGTGCCAAAACTGATCTTTTTTTCTATTTCTTGGTATGTCGTCAATGGCGAAATATGCCGCCTCATTTTAAAGTTGACGCTGTGGCACCCACAAACATAAAATGCGCGCAGTCCTTCTTAAATATAAAGTATTTTACATTATTTTCGAACCCGATAATCACTTTGGATTTTAATGATAAAGAATGCTAAAGCCTTTTTTTTGTCCCTTGCAGAATATTACAGTGCTGCCTCCTAAAATACATAAATGTGCACCACTATGCTCTATTTCACCTTATGATGTACCGCAAGGAAGGCTACAAGCGCGAGGTTCTTACTCTGGGGCAAATCTCGGTGGCACGAGCTCTCGTCTATTAAGGTTTTAGCAGATGTCCATGCCTCCGATACGCGTCAATGAAGTGTAACCGGCGGGCATTGGTCACGAGCTCTCTATTAGGGACAGCGCTATGATTCGGCTTTAGCTTGACTGCTACACATAAGGTGAAACGGAGTATAGTAAAGCTAGCATTTTTACTTCCCCCCCACCAAAAAAAATGTCTAATTCAAATTTTGTTTAATTAACCGGTTAAAAAATGGATCGCAATAAAAGCATTAAGCCGGTGTCACACTGCTTATACCGTGGGCTTATACATAATACAAAAAAACACTCTGCATACAGATTCGGATGCGAGTCACAGCAAGATCCGTGCTTTGAATGGCGCATGGCAATGAGTTCATGGAGAAACTTGGCACGCGGCATTCGAACCACGGATATGGCGATGACTTGTGTTTGCAGGCTGTCTTTTGTATGGTGTATGAGCAGTGTGACCCCGGCATTAATCGATTCATTGGAAGGTTAATCTATCAATTACCCGGCCTTAAGGCCGCAAAGGGACTACGCCGAAAAGTAACATAAGTTCATACATCTTTGTCGCTTTCTTCTGGGTCAGGCCGTTAACTTTTGGGACGCCTCTCGTGCAGTGTATTTATTGTATGGCACGAAATATAGAGAATCTCTAGAAACAGATAACTCAGGCTAGACGTCGCCATTCGGTGCCTACGCAATTAAGATAGTGTATTGCAGACACACCCCGACAAAATATTGCCTTCTCAATACACCGTACAGAAGTTCTTGTGTTCAATCGGTCAAAATGCCTTGTTTCATATGCCTTTGTATTACTTTACTCGGGCCTTCTTTACTTTAGTCAAACATTACTTAAATAATGATAATTTGAACTCTACAATAATTCAGCTGCACATGAGCACTAACATCTCGTATTTCTGAACTCGCTATTGTTTTTACGATGATTCTGTTTTGTCAGCATAGACTGCATTTTTAATAATAAAAACGCTCCCAAAATGTTTTTTTAATAATAAGTTAAACCCAGCATTAATTTTTCTTAAAAACACTGACACCCCCAAAAAAAATTTTAATTTTTTGCCAGGCGCTTAATTATGGTGTCGGAGGACTACCTAATAAATATTTTGCCACAGAATAGCGTATTTTTTTAATAAAGCCAAAAGACGCAACTGCTCGAAACCGAAACCGAAATCCGCGCGCGGAGGTCGGAGGAGTGGAGAGGAAAGAGCGGCGGAAGTCACGTGGCTACACCCAACCGTGCGTTTTTTTTTCTTTTTTTTTCCCTCTGCGTAGCAGACGACATGCGGCGTTAGCGGGAACTGTTTGCCATTATTTTGCAGTTGTGTTTGTTCCGCTCGCTGTTCTGTACTACAAGATGAGTTGTTTTGTACATTGAGGAGTTGGAGATGAGTAGTGAGTGCCCGTGGTTAATTTTCATGATCGGCTCCGAAAAGAATACACCCAAGATGTTGCGTGAAGAGCTGGCTCACATGTCCTGCGTCCGAAAAAGTGGCATTGTGCGACAGAGTTTCCGAAAGATCAACGGGATCGAGACCAATGGCTGGCTGCAATTCCTGCAGAACATTTACGGGCACCTCGGAAAGCGGACGCTACCTGATTTTGTGCAAAGTGATTTCATTGAGTTCGCAGGTGTCAAAAAAGGAAATCCCATCCCCATTTAATTCAGCGACGTTTCGTCCACCACATTTGTTTGTTTCTTCAGTGATAATTGTAAAAAGAAAGAAATGTAAACATCAAAAAATGTTTGAAAAAAAAAAAAGTGCCATCATTGGGGGATCACAGGATAGGGGGATCTCTTTCCTTAGTAATACTAATACATCAGCCGGTAAACTGTAAGTTGGAAAGTTTGCTTCCGATTTTCCTCCAGCAAAAGCACTCCCGGGTCGAAGTCGGGAAGCACCACGTATTGGCGACATTCGCACCTAGTAAAGAAATCGTACGCGTGCATATTCAACTCGAAGTAGACACGTCGTGCTTGAAGTTTGCGCGAGCGATGTCTTCAGCCACGAGAAGGAGCGACGGCTCGGCGACGTCTTCGTGCAAATCGGCTTGGTGGTCGGGCGTGTCGTACGGGATGAATACCAATTCTTTGATCAGTCCCAAATTTCTCTTTTAAAGGCAGACAGAATTCGCCGGTACCGCGAACGACAGTTCTGAAGTAGAGGTCCCGCGCCCGTCGTCCGCTGCCATCGCCGTCCCCGCGAGTCCCACGATACGCGAAACGACGCACGCACAGAATGCTTCCGGTTCTCTGTGGAACTTTTTTTCCATCAACGTATTTGCAGCTTTTTAGAAGCCACAAAAAATGGGTTTCATATTTTTTTCTATTTTTAATATTGAGTGTGTGCCTTCAGTGACCAACGACTTTCATTAAATTTGGTGGTCGCATCGATACCTTAGAAAACGGCCTGTTACCACGGAAAGAGAGTGAGCGAGACTCGAACCGGCCAGTTCTCGATCGGCGGTTTTCGGGCGGAAAGAAACCGAATTTCGAGTCGCAAATTGTGTTTTGGGTAGTTGGGCTCTCATATGTCATGTACAACCAAAAACCTCGGCGAGCATAAACACCCTGTCAGTGTCCCTTTAAGTGATGCAAACGACTGAAAATTATTTCTAGGCATCACCCTAGATAATTTAAACTTTGGTAACTGCGTAATTGCAGAGGAAAAAAATCTTTTCAGAAAACTGGATTTGAAACTTTTGCTCGAATCAATGAAGTAGATGTAAAAATGGCACACTCCTCGCCTTTTTAAATGACATAACACAGGAAGTGTCCTTTAACTTTCTCTTTTTCCCACTCATTGGTCAGGACAATCCAGGGCGCTCGCGTCTGCCAGCCGGTCAGTGAGCGTACCTTCTTCGTTGTACTCTTGCCACGGGACCTTTCCTCACGTGCAGATGACGCGTCACTTTGCAGTTCGATCTTTTTTAGCAGTGTTCTCCTTAGTGAGTTTCAAACGCCTTTCTTTATTAAAGGTAAAGAGAAAAATGACGTCTTGCGGACTTAGGTGAGCGACGTGAAGGAAAACCCAAACTTCTTGATCTCTCGGCAATTGACGATTTGCTATATCACCCAAGCATCAAGGAGAATGCAGGATTGGTGTTCCACGCGCCACACGCGCACGCCTTTCCTGTATAAAAGATTCGAAGTAAATAACCAAAGAAAGCATTGACGAACGCGCGTGCAAGATGCCATTTGTTTTAGGTTTTGCTTTGGAAAAGTTACTACTGCTGAGGCCAGCACGTGCGGCGCGTGGAACACCAATCCCTGCATTCTCCTTGATGCTTGGGTAATATAGCAATAGACCTATTGCTGTCTTACCCAAGCATCAGGAGAATGCAGGGATTGGTGTTCCACGCGCCGCACGTGCTGGCCTCAGCAGTAGTAACTTTTCCAAAGCAAAAACCTAAAACAAATGGCATCTTGCGCGCGTCCGTCAATGCTCTTTTGGTTATTTACTTCGAATCTTTTATACAGGAAAGGCGTGCGCGTGTGGCGCGTGGAACACCAATCCCTGCATTCTCCTTGATGCTTGGGTAAGACAGCAAATGGTCTATAGGTCTATTGCTCTCTCGAAGTCCGAGAAATCATCCGACATCGGAAATAGCGACTCGTTCTTAGATACAATTAGGAAGGCGTGTTGGTTAAACATCCTGGTATGCGAACGCAAAAGGAGACAAGGGACACAGAAAAATACATGAGGCACGGACAGCGTTACTTCGACGGCGTTTCTTCGACGACATTCCCTACCGTCCTCATCCTTCTCAGTGCCCTCAGCACAGCCGCCGAGCGCCGCCTCGTTGAAAATAACAAGCCAGGACATGACCGCTGCCTTGTCAGTGAATTGGTCATTTTTAATTAATTATCGAACTAATTAGTAAGTATCGCGCAGTTTCTGACGTCCGCCACCACGAGTAATGCGGTCCCCAGAAAATTATCTTTTTGCCTGGAATACACCAATTTTAGGAATCTTTGTCAGTCTTCGCTGAAACACCCAGCAAATATAACCCTTATAAGGTATATACAATATACATTTCCCTTATTCTTGGAAGCAACTCTTACGAGGAAGTTATTGCAGAATGCATGGTTTGCAAATTCGTACAAAATCTTGGGCCTAACAGAATCATAGTCTCACGGCACATGGTCTAATAAATTGTACACTGTATGTGCTACGAATACCGACCTCTGTATATATATCTTTGAAAATCACCGTCCTATCTCTGTAACAAGAAAAAAGCTCCCGGACTCATCGTTGAATTATTCAAAATAACTCAGTCATTATACCAACAACCCCGAAAAACGGCTGGTTTTTTTTTTTCCTCATCAGTTTTTTTTTTTTCGGGTTTGATCTTACTTTGTTATATTTTATTTAAATAACTATGCTTGCCATATTAGTTCGGTGGTCAGTGTACCTACCGACCTCCCAACTGACATTCAGCTGCCTCTGAACTTGAGGAGATTAACGTAGCTAGTCTCGATCTTTTTTGCTCCACAATTACATACAATCGCTTTACGGTCACACACCAGCCGGAGGCAGTTCGTGAACTTACCCCAGTAAAAGTTCGAAAGGTCGTTGCACGTGACAACAGCGCTGCTATGGAATCTCTCTTAATATGCAAAAACGGTACTGTTTATCGCACGACCCCCAAAAGCACTGCGAGCAGTTTAGACCTTGTCACGAACCATTTACATCAACTTTCGACCTGTCTTTTCCTCCTTGCATTATTCGTTTATCTTTCTTACTCGTAAGAGGCCGAAAAACTCGCAACCCCGAACCCATTTATTCCGCCATCCTTGTATCGCTGTGTAAACACGATGAACGTCTATGGCCTGGAGGTAACAACAACGTCGAAAACATGCTGATGCGAGGAACGCATGAAGAGATACGTACGGGATGTATGGCCAGAGGCGATGTCGCTGCCCTTGTGGAATAATCAACGAAGAATCGCATCTCTCCCCAAAATAACGCAACAAAAACTAAACACCACGCGCCGATAACCGCTCTATTGTCGTTAATATGACAAAAGCTGCGTCCCTCCACACCACAAGTCATACTATTACTCCGATCCGCATTGCGGCTGCCGCAAACGGCGGAGCATGGAAGCAGGCCTTTGGAGTCCCACACGCGGTTCCCAACTAGCTTTACGTTTTATTCGCTATATTTACGGTCTCCACAAGAACCATGGCAGCATTGCTGGTTGTCAGAACTTCATCAAGGGCATCAAACTTTTTCCAACAGCTTCCTCCGCTGCGTACTTACCGGTGGAAGGATATTAGCGTTCCTTTTCGAAGTTTTCCTTTCGCATAGCGCGTAAGAGTACAGCATCGCGTCAACGCAGAAACTCGTAGTGCATGTTTAAATGTTTATATTCTACGTTGCGGTGACTATCTGCAGATACGCGCTATACAGTAATTTGCATAGAGTTATTACAATAAACGCTAGAGGCTCAGCTAGGGCTAGTGTGCTGTTGTGCTTGAAGCAGACAGCAAGC
Source organism: Ixodes ricinus (assembly GCA_037355805.1). Classification (NCBI taxonomy): domain Eukaryota; kingdom Metazoa; phylum Arthropoda; class Arachnida; order Ixodida; family Ixodidae; genus Ixodes; species Ixodes ricinus. Next base: position 164,050 of record JAZHYW010002535.1, read on the forward strand.
AGTCTCAATTTTGACTTCCGGTAATGTATTCCTATGGGAAAAAGCGTGTGCATTTTCTCTCTGCGCTCGATTATAAGAGCAAATATCCGAATAATTTGCACGCTACTAGGCACATTGGAACATTTCTCAATCACACGCAGACCGAAATAGATAGTCACCGTTACGGCGTTTTTCTTTCAAATTCATCGCATTAAAAACGGTGCTAAAACGGCTTCGTACGTGTATTTTTGTGCACTGTCGGACACTGTTAGCACGAACACGGCGTCGACGCTTTCCAACATGGGGGATATACGTGCCAAACGAACGAAGGACATGTAGAAAACCGGAAGAGAGACGACAAGAGCTACACAGTAACACTGGAGTGATAACTCCTTGACGCTTGCAGACGATCAAAATAAATTGAAAGTCACGTAATATAGTCAGATTTGCATAAATAAGTACTGCGAAGATGCTTGTTCTGGGTTCAAATAGTTCAAGCATCACCCGCACGCTCCAAATCTTTGCAAATAAGGGAGCCAGAGAGCAGGTGCCCGATAAAAACTGCCCGACATGGGAAATAATAAAAAGACATACCTTTCGTAGCTCACGTGCTTTATTTTTTGCGTTCGAATGTTTCTTTAATCGATCGTAAAGATGCGCACGACGGAGTCATTTTCATCCAATGACAGGACGGGCATATTAGCAATATATAAGCACCACCGAGAATGCTAGCGAACCTGAACACACACTACATTCCTTTCGATCGTTAGTTTGCTTAGAACCGTCGCTCGTTTTCACATACCTTCCTTGAAACAGGGTTTGGGCCTGAAATAGAGCGAAGTTTAACATCGCTCAGTGGTAAAGAAAAATGCTGTAACTAAAGCAATTACACTTTCACAATACCAATAAAGGTACATACTATCCGTTACAACCGATATGACAAAAGTTATTCATGTTATTTTCCGGCGAAGAGACAAAATTCACGCGCGTTTTCCCATAGGAATACACAGGAGGCTGGAAATGTAGACTGCATGCTGTCTGCTTCAATTTTCAACCGGAAGTCCCGTAGACACTAGCGCCAGCTGAGCCTCTAGCGTTTATTGTAATAACTCTATGGTAATTGGTTGGTGTTTTGTGTCAGAGCTGTTCGTTGTCTCAAGACAGACCCAGTGCGAATTAAAAATCAAAGAGCGTAACCGAGCGAAACAAAAAAAGAATGTTTGATACATGAAATAAGAGGTGCAACCTTGAACGGCCCGTTGGCTCGAAGCTGGTTAACTAATACCCTAATCACACGGCAGCGTAAATGTACCTTTAGCTCCAGGTACCTGTCGTAAAGGGAGCTGGAGAGTCGTGATCACACGGCGCATATAGGTCCCCTTTCGCTAAGGAGGTCCTGAGTTAAACGGAGCTCGCCAAGCTCCCTTTACAGCTACAGGGAGTAGCCTCGGACCCAAACACTGCAAATACAAATCACAGATATATAAGTATATCTTGCTTAATGCATCATAACAAATTGAATATATATATAAGTAGCGAATTACGAAATGATTGGGGACACAAATTCGATGGAATAATACATTAACGAGGTGCCACCTCCAGGTAGCAGGTAGCACCGAGCGGCACGTGGAAAAGGATGTCTTTTACGAACCCGAACTTGCCCGAACTCAATAAACCAGTCCGAGCTGTTTGTTTTTTGTTTTTTAATTGTAGACGAGTCGCCTCGACTTTCCCTTCCAGGATGTTTTATTCACCATGGTTCCGGGGCCCTTCAATCAGGTGAACTCGGGCGCAAGCACTAGTGGCGCCAGCACTAGGGCACCAGAAGAAAGGCGCTCGAGTTCACTGGTCAGAATCCGAAGCCTGGGCCCTTATCCGTCTGTGGGGAGGATAACATCGGCGAGCTCCGGTGGCAGAGGAGAAACGCCGGCGTCTACGAGATCATACGGCTCAGTCTCGAGTCCGTCTCCACTACAAAGACACGGCAGCAGGTCCATGACAAGATAGATAACCTCAACCCGACGTACAGGTGAGCTGGTTTTTCCGTTGCCGCCATTGTCAGTCGCCGTTCACCTTCTGCGTTCACCTTCATCTACAACTGGATGCAGATTCCAAGTTTCTTCAACAATACGATAACGACTATAGCTCGTAGTGGCGTGCACGCTCGGTAAAAGTCTCCCAGTCTGGCTCTATAGGTATTCACTGGATGCCATATTTGAGGTGACTTCCGACAGCGCATGCACGGAATTAGTTCTTATTTATGACTCTCCCAAAGAAGACAATCTCGATGGTGTGCGATGTGCGTGTTGGAAGCGTTGTATAAGCTTGACGTCAGCACGTGCTCAGCAGCAGGCGAGCTTAAGGCCACGGTCCCACTGAATGTGGCAGTTTAGGTACTTTTTGGCAGGTCATTACTCATCTCCTTTTAAATACTGTTTTGTGGGATTGATGTCATTTGAAAGGCAATGCAATCCTCTTTCATTTGATATTATGCATGTATTGGTTTATACTGTTCATGCGCATTTGTAGCGTTGCGAATATGATGGCGCGGACCCTCACTTGCTCCGCTGGTTCATGTTTTATGAACGATTCCTTAAAGATAACACGGTTCCAATAGAGCAGTTTTGTTAAGATGATGTCGGAGCAGAATGTAACGGTATACTTTTTTGGTATTTGCACTACTTTGTTTTTTTCAGCTCTCCAAATATTGCCCTAAAATTGACATTTTTCACCAAAAATATGTTTTTAATGACAAGCGCTAGGGCAATAAAATTAGCTACAGATGTAGTGCTTATAATTGGTAATATGCAGAAAAAAATTTAATGTTGTGTAAAATTTTTTTGTTTAGATATTCTATATCAAACGTAGCACTTTTTTGTGCTTCGAGTCATGGTAATTCAAATGCCGCTGAGTAAATAATTAAACTATGGTAAAATCTTTTATAACATTTAGAACTACAATAGTTGCCCAAGAGGTGGACGGTGGCTTTTTTTATTTTCAAAGTCATAACGCTCCGGGACCCCTTCAAACTTACCTGTTTTTGACGCACATCTTTTTTGGACATCAAACAGATTTATTGGCATCTAATAACATTTATTTTATGGAATAGATATACATTGCGATGTATTAGATTTTTCCAATGATCTTGCTTTGGTTTCTTGATAGTTGTAGAGCTTAGCTAATTTTAAAAACAATTAAAAACTGTTTGGGTGTTTTGTTGCGCTACCTGGCGGATGGCAGACAAAACTGCTGATTTCTAAGTTCAAAAAATTTTCGAGGGCGGCGTTGGCGTCTGTATCATCATCAATCTCCGTGTCGTTTTACCTTCACATTTAGAAAATATATTTGAAGATTTACTATCGATAAATGAACGGTTTAAGTACTGGGTCAGGTTAATAAATCTAAGACAAATAATTACACAAGCGTAGCGTGATATAAAGTGTTCATTATTCGATATAATTGAAATCAATAAACGATAAAGACGAAGAGGGAAAGAATACACCCGAGTTCACTTCATGCCTAGAGTCACTAAATGAGCTGCGCTTAAAGTATCGGCACTCCGTTCCCCAAAATTGTTTTGGGCGCCGCCATTTTGGGTCTTGTGCAGAGCAAACGCAACTGCCGATCGTCATGATCCAAAAGTGCAACTTCCTCTGCATTAGATGCGGTGCTAGGAAGCTGATACAATATTGCTATGCTCTGTCGCGGGTTGTTTAAACATTCGTGGAGGACGCGGCGTTTCCTGTGATTTTAGATAAAGCTTCAGATAACTGGCAACCATGATTTTAAGCCACAATATGGCGAAGTGTCGTTACTCTGAAGCGTAGCTAATTTACTGGCACTAGCGGGAACAATGAGGAAGAGGCAGGTGTCAAAAGGTAGTGGCTTGTGGAATCCACGGGGCTCACGTCATGGCCCCTCCAGGTATTACAAGCTTCTTGAACAAGGGCATGAATAGTGTCATTAAATAAGCTATGCTTCAGAGTAGCGACACTTGGCCATATTGTGGCTTAAAATCATGGTTGCCAGTTATTTGAAGCTGTATCTGAAATCACAACAAACGCTTTTCCGTCCTCCACTTTAAACAGTTTGCGACAAAGCAAAGCAATATTACATGAGCTTCCTAACACCGAATCTAATGCTGAGGAAGTCGCAATTTTGAATCATGACGATCGGCAGTTGCGCCTGCTCTGCACAAGCACCAAAATGGCGGCGCCCACAACACTGTCGGAGAAGAGTGTGCCGATACTCTAAGCGCAGCTCATTTATTGGCCCTACTTCCCGCGAACCTCCTTTCCCCTGACTGAAACTGAAACTAAATATGAATAATACACCATTATTATAGCTTATTTAGTTTCAACCACCTACACATAATGAGAGGAGGAAACGGCCGGGTAGGAGAAACGCGGGTTTTATGTGCGACTGTTCTAATCAACGTTAGTTCTAACCGTCTCAAAAGAGAGAACGCGCGAGCTTGCGCTGGTTAAAAAAAGACGGTCCAAAGAAAAGAGGCGGAACGCTGTGTTCTTTGTGATTGTGCGTCTAATTGCAAATTGTTGTGTGTATGTTTATACAGCCGGAAGTTAGTCTGCCTTAGTGGGCGTGTGTCTCAGGTGTAGATGAGCAATTTAGCCAGTGCGGTACAACCGCAAACCTGGGGTCTTTAACGTGCACCACGCAGTAGTGATACACGACCGCACGCCGGTATGATGCTCTTCCAGATCGAAACGGGCAGGGGCGGGGTGGGTTCTGCAGCGCGAGCTTTCGCTCCACGTGCTCCGAGCTGGTGTGCGCTAGACATGCACTCGGCCACCGATCCCCCCCCCCCCCTCTTATATAAGTATTTGAAGATCGACGATGGACGTCGATCGTCTCGAGGTAATGTAACGTAATAACATTATATAAATAATAAACATATTGAAGGATTGAACGACTCAATTTTTCAATTCTTGGATTGTAATATGGCGGTAGCCTATTGTACTTACTGTTGATGAAGAGCAATATGAGGTGACGAGGTAATGATTAAATTATGAGGCTCTATAAGGACTACGATATTAGTGGGTGTCGAACCACAACGTACAGTGCCAGACTTGTTTCAAGTATCGTGTACCCAAAGACCTTTCTTCACCCGCAACAGAATATGGCAGAATCAATGAGGATGCTGCTTTACAACTGTACGTGGAACAGGAAAACTGCAATGTGCAGAAGTGCGGCTTATTCGTTAATATGAAGGACGGATTTCTAGCAGCATTCCCTGATTGACTACTTGGAACAAATGGCCTCATTTACGTAAAGTGTCCCCGTTCCAAAAGATTTTTGAAGCCTACTGAAACCGCAAAGGAGTATGAAGCGAAAAATAAGAACATGGAGCCTGGCGTGAAAGGTCCAAATCACCACCATAGCCTCTACTACCAAATACAAGGGCAGTTACACAATACACAAAGAGAGTTTTGTGATTTCGTTATATTTACACTCAAGGGCATTGATATCCAACGTCTTCAGAGGGATGACACCTTCTTGTCAACCAACATAGAGCCTTTTCTACTCAAGTTTTACATGGAAGGCCCGACTTCCACTGAAATCCCTCACGTAGACGAGTTGTCCGACCGAATAATCTGCCATTACTCCCGATCTGGGAATCTCTCGATCTTCATTCATGGCCATAGTATCATATGAGACCGAGGGGTGCGGCTCTTCGTCCGCCGAACATTGCTTCGGCGGGTGTTTTTACCGTGTAAGATGAGACCGTCGCGTGCTGCTGGAACAAGAACCTGGCGATTCTTCACTGAACTGCTTCTTCCGTAAGCTTCAAGAGGGCTTTTTTCGTTTCGCACACCATCTGTTCTGCTTGCCCGTTAGTTGCAGGATGGTATGGTGCACTAATGTAATGCCTGATGCCGTTTTTTTTTTTTTTTGGGTGGGGGGGGGACTTGATTATTTTATTTGAAGCAAGATATGGCGCGTTATTAGAGAAAAGTATTTTCGGTAGGGCAAAAGTAGGGACAAGAGAGCGTAGAACGTCAATGACGCGTTTGGACGTCGTGGCAGGCATCGTGTAAACTTCCAACCACTTAGAGTACGCATCGACCATGACTCCGCAGATGCGGATACGTTTCGCCACCTACAGACTGAATAGTGGATCGTTTTAAGTTACAGTTCATGATGGCGCTGGACTCGAGGAAGCTTTCGACTCTTTCCACAAAGTTAGCCCAGGTGCCAGCACTTTTGTCGAAAGTGGTAAGTGTTCGAAACGTCGACAACGTCGGTAGCCACGTTGCTTGACACTGGACGCTTACCATTCGCTGAGAAGAAACTTGCTTGTTCGTCTGCCACGAGTCGTCCGATATCAGGTCATCACAGCTACTCCATCTCCCGACAAAACAGGTCGTCATTGTCCGCATGTCCATAGTTAGCAATCACGTGAACTTATAAATTCCCATACGCTCATAACTTGCCGTCGCTAAACGCCGTTCATTCATAGTTTCTTCATTGCAAATAAACGTCTTCCTATTTATTCTGATGGTTTTCATCATACTCCTCCTAAGCTGTACTTACAACATTATATCGGTACTTCCGAAAATATTGCAACGGCGTTTGTCTTCTGGGAACTATAATGTAACAACCTTTACAAAATCTTCCGGATCCCATGAAACACAATATTTCGTTATGTCACTTTTCGGTCGTCATTATAATGGTGAGGTAAGTACCGTAAATTACGAAGCAGTTTACTTGACGTCCGCTTCCACTGGTGTCTTGGAATATTGAGTCTACTGAGCGTGCATTCCTGCAGAAGAAGTTTTCATTGAAAGAATATTGACACGTCAATCAACAATTGATTCCTTCTTGGTAAGATTTATTGCGAAAGCCCGTGGCAACCGCCGAACCGCATGTCCCTATATCAGCCTGACATTCTCGCATACATGCGTTTGCTGGGCCACGCTACTTGAGCCAGCTGAGCACAGCTGGCAGCGGCGCGAGCAAGGCCACGAGGGGAACGTGATGGTGCTCGAGCCATCCCACCGTGAGCCAATGTTTCGGCCACCCCACGGGTGCGTGTCGCCATCTATTGGTTGAACTAACGCCTTGTTCAAGATGGCTGCCGTGGGACCGCAGCCTATAATCGGCCGGAAAAAATAGGTGCCTGCATGGGTATTGATGTCTCTGAACGAGCGGTTGTCGCACTGCCGCTCCGTTGAGAGCTTCCCAAGCCCCAACTCCTCGGAGGAGGCTCTGCGACTCTATTGCAGGCCAGCGACATCAACTCATTGCATGTGGCAATATCAAAATTTCACCTGCAGTTGCATTTTAGTGTAGCATTCCACCTTGTAAAATTTGGACTCGTAGCTCGCTTTGTAACGGAAAACCTCAAAACGGGGGAACAATAAAAAAATTAAAGAGGAACAATTACACACTTGTGTGATCCGTTTTTTTTTTTTTCCAGTGTTGTGATTTTTTTTATTTTTAATATAGAGTTAGTTTGCCAGCTTTCTTGCGGTTTTCAACTTTATAGCTCGCGTCTTCTGCGAAGTAGGGCACGCGTGCCCTAGATTTCGAGCCACTTTGCAAGCACCCAAATACTCGTCCCACTGTCGTGTAGGAGAACACAGAGAAAAGCAGGCCACCAGTACAAAAAGAAAGTTCCCAACAGAAGAAGGAGTGACAGGCCATATTTGCTACATTTGAACTTCACAGCTGGTGCCACCATATAGCTTAATACCGAATAACGAAAATAATTACTGGAGAAGGGGAACAAGAGGGACAAAGGACAAACACAAATCTCCAAACACAGCTAGGGTGACCGGTGCGCGACCGAAAATCCGCCTGGTCCGGGTATCGAACCCGGGACCTCTCCATTACAGGTGGAGCGCTCTACCAACTGAGCGCTCCACCTGTATTGGAGAGGTCCCGGGTTCGATACCCAGACCAGGCGCATTTTTTCGGTCGCGCACCGGTCACTAGCTGTGTTTGGAGATTTGTGTTTGTCCTTTGTCCCTCTTGTTCCCCTTCTCCAGGGATTATTTTCGTCATTCTTGTCCAGCTCGCTTGCACCTTTGCATTTAATTGCATCATAATTATAAGCTTAATACCACTTTTTTATCTTTTCTTACAGGACAAAAAGAAGAAACATGACAACGGGGTCCAGAAAGGTGAACTGGCCATTTTATTATGACCTCCACATGTTTCTCGGGGGCCTACCAATGAACGACTCCAGCCTGGTGGACGACTCCATCTCTGAGAGATCTTGTAGAGGTATATCAGAGAATCCTAATCGTGTTTTTATTCTGAGAACTGCGGGCACTCTCCTGCCCTTTGCGAAGAGGCAGAGGGCAGAATCTATTATCTCTATGTTAGCCAGTGAGTGGAATTAGGTAATACATGATACAGCTGTCCAGTGTTAAGGTGTCTGCACGCATCATCCACTCATTCTGTTCACCCATGGCATTGCACTTACATTACACTGGTGCTGTGTTGTTGAACTGTGTCTAAAAACACCCCACGGTTGAGGGTTTAGACCTCCATTGTCTTGTGGCTGAATTATCCTAGGAATGTGTATTACATAATTATGTGAATTAAAGAAAGATTTGCATGTATCATGAAGTAATGGGCCCAACTGATAAGCACATGTTTTTGTTAGGAACCCGGAGAGGAACAATTGGCCTGGGGAAGACGACGTGGAGACGGGGCACTCTCAGGCAAGAGGAACCACAAAAAAAAAAAAAGGAAATCCTCCAGCAAGCAAGTGGACCTCCTCATGTTGCTCCTGGAGGAGCAGAGACAACAAAGACTGGAGCTCAAAGAAGCAAGAGATGAAGTCCGCAAGGATCGGCAGCGCCAATTTCAAATACTGCAGGAGTCGAACAACCTGCAGCGGGAGTTCCTGTAGTTTCTGAAGTCAAGGGCACAAAAATAAAAAAAAGGTGAAGCACACAGATATGACCCAGTTTTCCTTCTCTGTGGGCTTCAAGCAGTGTCACCCAGTTCAATGGCAAGGGCTAGTTATGTCTTGCGTGTCCGAAGTGATTTGCCTCGAAGTATGAAACAAGTGCTGTTCGGACTGCATCCCCCTATCTGTCGCGGATCAAGAGGTGCGGCTCGGCTGTTCCTGTTCAGCATCTTTTTCGACTTCAGGGCCTCCGTCATCCACTGCTGGTCAGCCCTGTGGCCGTTCAGGGTCTCTGTCACGGTCCGGTGCGGAGCGAGAGGGGAAGCGCACTCGCCGCAGACCGCAACGGGGGTTCGGACGCCCGCTATCCCACAGTACGTGGGCTCCAGGGACAGGGGGACAAAGACAAGGCACGTGACGAACAGAGCAGTAGAAACATTTAATAAAAGGCTAGTGAGATGGTGACAAAAGTAAAAGGGTAATACAGACACAGTCTCAATCAGGCGGAAGCATACAAGAGAAACTTGGTAACTAGGGGCAAGACAGAGAATACACAACAAGAGGAATGGGAACGATACCGCACTTTGGCGCAGTCCGGCACGACGAGGCTCGCAGAGGCGTGGGAGCACCTGAAGTCGGTCGCTTGCGATGGATTCCTTCTCGACGTGGCCGCGGTGCGCCAGAGGCGGTGGTTGTTGGCTTCAGACGCTGTCGCGTCACGGACGGTCGACGCACTGGGGCAGTCCGGCAGAGGAAGGCCGCACAGAGTTGGAGCACAGAAGTAGCTGACGTTCAGTGTCCAGACGGGTCTTCCCCTTTACCGCGGTGCCCGAGGCTACGCCCGGAGCCGACAGGGAAAGCGGGTTGCGCTCTCGAAACTCCCAAGTCGACTGCCGCGCCGTTTCCCAGTTTCAACCGAACGGCGCTCTTTCCTAATAAAGTAAACAAAACACACCCGCTCCCCTACAATAGCAATACACTCACACACACACACAAAAAAAAAAAAGACCGTCACAGCGGCGAAGACATTCGTGGCCCCCAGCTCCAAACAAAGTCAATACCAAAAAACGCTCAACTGGGGCATCTGGCAAACTCATTTCCGAATTTCAAGAAGTGGTACCGCGCCCAAGCATCGGGCAAAAGCGTCCCCCGAACGGGAGTCGAAGAGGCCATAAACATGTCAAGTTTGGGTCCCAGTCGGGACCGGCGACGTGCTAACTAGCGCCAACCAGGGAGTGTCACACCACCCGCGGCGACCACATGGCCCCGCAGGCATCCGACGGGGCGCCATTCACAATACGCGTGGCCCGGCGAGACCAGGCCGGTTTTTGTGACAGTCTCGCAGACATTGTGCAGAATGCAGCATGCTCGAACTACAGCATTCATGTTCTCCATTCGTAGCTCCATTCGCTTCAGGATTCTAAAGCGAGCCTTGAGACGCCCGAACGCATTTTCTACGACTCGCCTAGCTTTGGACAGAGCGTAGTTGTAGTCTCCCTTGCCTTGAGGGTGATTCAGACTCTGTGAGAACGGCTTCATTAGTTTCTGGGTGAGGGAGGAAGGCTTGATCACAAAGCACTAGGGGTGGAATCTCCGTGCCTCGCATAACTCTGGAGTGGCAGCCTGATAGCTTTCCAAGAGACGAGCTAACGGGGAACGGCAGTACAGGTTGGCATCGTGGCACTTCCCTGGGTAGCCCACGTTGACGTATCGGAAAAGGTAGTGGTGGTCGACCAAGGCCAGAAGGATGACACTATACCTAAAACCAAGAACCACGAGTGAGCAACAAGTATCACTAGCGCATACTCATGAAACTTTGCTACACTGTACGCTATGAAACGAAATGTGTGCTTTAATTCTGTTTAAAGCTACGTTTATACTCCAACGTAACGTCGACGGGCGTGGCGTAGCGCAGCACGCGCAGATAGTGATTGGTCGCAGATATCGAGTTCCTGGTTGCCGGCCAATGAAAGGCGCGCATTCTGCCTACAGCTGCACTCCTGCGCTCAACGTCCGAGTATCAAGTTTTCCCGAATCCCTTTGAGAGCACGTTTTGTTTAATTGATTGCATTTTGCAGCTGACAGTTTTGGGTTGTTCTCTTTATCGTTTATGCTGACTACAGAAACTATTAGCTGTGCACCTTAGAGCATCTCGAGACCGGGTAGGGGAATCTGCTCGCTTAGCAGGTAACATCCAAGAAGGGCGCTCTGGTCGGTTGTAACATTACAGGGGGCGTAAGGTGGCAAGGGCCGTGTGACACCACGCAACGAAGGAAAGGCCCCTGCTCTGACAGCACCAGTGTTTGCCCGCATAAATATTTCTCCAGAGACAAGCTACATAATGCGATTTGTCAACTAGAGGGTCACGGTGTCTGGCCTACCATCCCTTTTAGTTTCCAGTGAGTACAGCCGAGGTCTTTCTGGTGGGGACACAGGCGGAGGTGACAGCCATCAAGCGCACCGATGGCATTAGGAAATCCGAGGATCTGCCTGGAACTCCGAGCATGTGGTGGTCGAGGTCTTGGCTCCGGACCATCAGGAAACGGTGCGCGCCTCGAGGTTGATCAATGATCACATCGCAGAACTCCCGGTAGCTCCCGTTCTGCCACCGATTGGCCAACAGCAAAGAGGTGTCCAATCGTCCGCTCTTCAGCCGATGAGCAAGAGCCTGTAGAGGCCGATCACCACCCTCTTCCTCGACCGTCATTGCGGACTTCATCGAGGTGTCCGGTCGGACCTGTTGACGGGCGGCGGACGTCCACGAGGTACCGGAAGGTAGTGGAAGCGACGCGGAGGCGCAGGCGCGGAAGTGCTGTTCGCCCATCACTAGGCGGTGTGTCACTCAAACCACCTCTCCGGCTTCACATACACAGTCCTCTCACGAGGACCTTCGTGAGCTCGCGGGCCAAAACAGCTGCGTGATTGTGGAAATTCACTGCCTGAAGCTGCTCCTCGAGTGTCCGCTTCTGCTTCCATTGGTTTGGATCTGCTCCTCCATCTGGTTAAACTGTAGTCCGCTGCTGCTGGTATTGCAGCCAAACCGTACCCAGGAGCTCGCAGTCACCCATTCCTTCCGACAGCGTCATCTGGCGTGGGGACAAGAGCCGGATCCAGAGGCATTTCGGGGCCTCTGGGCTAAGGACGCCTGTCAGCGGCCCTGATGATGACGACGATGGCGGCGACGACTATGACGATGACGATGTCCGGCTGAAGGCAGTTAACCTGGGAAGCACTGCAGTTTCCTTTATTTTTTTAACCAACAGAGAAAGTAGCCTCAAAGATAGCAAGAAGTTTGACGAGTTCCTGTCTGGTTTCAACCGAGGCACTCCGGCAAGACCACCGCGGAGGGCGGTATGCAACTTTGTTCCCTTCCCCGGCAGCGCCGAAGGCCGCACTTTCAGCACGCGTAAGGCCCGCTTCAGACGGAGCAATTTCACCCAGCAACTTGACGTCGCAACACCAGCAACACGGGTCGTCCGCGTTCACACGCAGCAACCGAATTGCTACGACTTGCTATCATCATCATTCACTTTGAATTTTCTTGTACTATTTAGACGCCCAGCTACGCGCTAAAAACGTGTTTTTATATCTTTGAATGGCGTTGAGAATACTAACTCATCTTTCTGAAAAGGTTTATTTCCAAAAACGATCGATTTCAAACCAGAACCAAGTCTTTAGCTGTCATCATCACCACCACGGGGGTGTCACGTGAAAACATCGCGTCCCTGATTGGCTGCTGCCGCTTCAAACGGCTCGAGTTGCTCGTCCGTTTCGAGCCGGACCCGATCTCAGCAATTCGTGTCGATCTAGGGAAAGCTAGGGAACAACCCGCCAGCAACCTCAAAATTGCTGCAAAAGTTGCCCCGTCTGAAGCGGGCCTGGCGCTGCTCAAAACACGTGTTTGCGCGCACGAGACACGAGCCCGAGTAGGGTGAAGGGGGAGGTGTTTATAAAATTCCTCCTGACAAAAAAACAAACAAAGAGGAGCGAAAAACCCCAGGATTGTGGGGCCCCTCGCGTGTTTTCTTTGTTTGCTTAAAGCCGCTTTCAAAAGAAAGCGGACAATAAGCACCCTTAAGGGGCCGGTCACCTACCCAAAGGGCCGGCTTCTGTACAGGGATAGGAGTGTGCTACGCGAAGTGCGTGTTTGGCCTCGCTGACATCGACATTATCTTTGTATATCCCTCTTCTCAAATGCTGCGGCAAAGCAACATCGCTTTCCAAAATATTTTTAGGTTTCGTTGTTTTTTTTTACGAGCTTCCGTCATGGGGGCCCCCAGAGAGTCGGGGGCCCTGGGCTGCAGCCCCCTTAGCCCGTACCTTAATGCGGCCCTGCATGTAGAGTTGTTGAAATGGTAAATAATGGTCCGAAAGGCGGCAGAGACAGGAGCCAAGCAATGGCGACCATCACTGTTCTCCACCTTTATTTCCTCTTCTTTTTCCCCAATCTATCAAGAAACCCCACCACTACACTACAAAAGCTGCGCGTGAAACCGATTTCGAGGAATAATTGTTTATCACGTGCTCCTCTCCGTGGTTTAGCAGGAATGCAATCGACATGAACTTAAAAGTGCTCCGTTTATTTGTCGTGTGATCAAGAACGTCGTTTACTACGGGTACCTTTAGCTAAGGGACCTAAGCTAAAGCACGGCCGGACTGGAAGCGCGCGCTCTCTTTCTCTTCTTACGGCCTTTGCAATTGGGGCAATCGCCACCTCCCGCCGCAATTAGCGGGGGCGCTGTCACCTCACCCGGTAAGGTCCCAGTAGGTAAGGCCTCTGTAACCCCTGGGCTACCCTTTGCCGTTTGCACAGAGCGCGTCTGACAGTGTATCTCAGCGCTGTCGCAACTTGCGGCCGAGATTTTTATAGCCTTTGACACCTGATCCTCACGTTTAGACCCTCAGCCACTATCTAATGCGCTTCTGATGAGCCCAAAACGGTGAATATTTGACGCACATCTCCGAGAGATTCGGGAGTAAAAAGTAGTAAGTAGAGACAGCGAATGCAATTGCGGAAGAACATATATACTCGTCTTTACCTCCAGGACTTCTGTTGTAAGCGCAGAACAGGAGGAGACGGACCCCTCTACGTGGAGGAACTTTAGATGATAAATAACTCGGTGACACTCCGTGAAATGTAAGCAGGCCTAATCTATCTATTGCCGATGGTCTGCATCATCATTTCATAGGCCTCCTGCGCTGAAACTTTGAGCAGATGTAGCGCCATCGTTTTGGGTAGTACAAGCTCACGCCGATTGAGCCTCAGCACGTACTTATGACATTAATCGAGCTTATCCTATGTCTACCGTGGTGCTGACAGAACGAAAAACACGCGCCTGGACGGCCAAAAATCGGCGCAGACTGAACGCCGCAACGACAATCAACAGTCGCCAAATCTCACGAGACTACCGCTAGGGTCACGCGTCTCGGTATCTGCTGGGCGGTGACGTCGAAACACGGCTGTGTCGCGACGCTGTTCATTGTCTCTTTATCTCTTGTCATGTCTACTGTTGGAACGCGTGAAACGGCGATCTCATGGCTCGCGCTCTGTAGCGTCTTAGCTTTGAGCGGCGTTCTGGATTTCTATAGTTGTTTCTTTGTACTTTCTCTCGTGATCTCGCGCTCCGCACCAGAGCAGGCACGCTTCTACATGCACTGACAGTTTGAGACGCTCAAGTTTCGTACTACTCCAAAACAAGGCCTAACAAGTCCCTTTTCGCAGCACTCCTGGGCAACGCAGGAGGCCCATAGGCCGCACATGAAGTCGGTCAGCTGCTCTAGACGAGAGTGTAGTAGTCTGTACAATTTTCGCACAGTGCATATCACAGCCTAAAGTGCTTCCTCGAGGGCTTGTGCACATATCCAGCTGATTTTTCGTTTCTGTCCGTGACCGTTTTTGCACGGTTAATCAGAAGTATTCTGAGGAACTTGTTGCAAGTTAAACCAGCCAAGCGCTTTGAGTGACTGTTGTCAATGCCCTCTGGGCAACTTAGGATTGGCGCGTCTTCAAGATAGGGTGCAATGAGTGGTTGCATAACTTTGTGCACATTTGTACGCGGAAGGTGCTTAACAGCCTATAAAAAAAAAGCAACAATGTTGTCCAGAAGTGCGAGGAACCTAGAATTTTGATAATGAAGTCCGATTTTATCCTGGCCTTGCAATAAGACGAACAGAGGATCACCTCTGTTACTCGTAGTCAACAGCATAACACAGGCGTCGCACCCAAACTCAATAATGAGTTCAATAAACCGTTGCCAAAACGAAGCTCGAACACCAGCGCAAAGCAGCTCGAAGGGACTCTCCGAGTGGGGTGAAGTGGGGTGAGGTGGTTGCGCCCCTGGCGGGAAGCAAGTGAACTACATACGGAGAAAAAATGCCATTGACTCCCGGGGGATTGCAAAGGCCGCTAGAAGAGAGGAAGAGGCGCTGCCAGTCGCGTGGCGAGATCGGCTTGCCGTGACTAAAGCACTTTTACGCTGCCGTGTAATGGTGTAACTGCGATTGAACCGGATTTCCTGCGAGGGGGGATCTTAGGTCATGGACCGGCAGAGTAAGGACGGCGGAGGCTGACATGGCGGTGCCCGGCGACAGCGTTGCTCGCTTTAGAACAATACGTCGTTGTAACTGCAATATTGGGCGCGTTTATCAGCAATGAATGGTGTATGAGGCTTTCGATTTGCCTTACCTCCTTAAAACGCAGGCATGAGCATTGACCTCGCCGCAATTCTTACGATAGTCTTTCGATTCTGGCGATTCCAAAGCCTAAATGAACGCGATAGTTGTCAGCATGGCAACGTCTTCGAAAAGTGGATTGCCTTGACTCAATCGGCCGGTGCTGATAGCACACAAAAGCGTCCCACTAGACCTTTTGCTAAATTTCCTAGAGTCACTAAATGAGCTGCGCTTAGAGTATCGGCACTCCGTTCCCCCGACATTGTGTGCTGGGTGCCGCCATATTGGGGCTTGTGCTAGAGCGACGCAACCGCGATCGTAGCGAGTTCAAAAGTGCACTTCCTCAGCATTCGGTTCGGTGTTAGGAAGCTCGTAATGCTGCTTTTCTCTGTCACGGACTGTTTAAACGATTTGTGGAGGACGGAAAAGCGGTTCCTGTGATTTCAGATAAGCTGCAGATAACTGGCAACCATGATTTTAAGCCACAATATGGCCAAGTGTCGTTACTCTGAAGCGTAGCACTTATTAGTGGCACTAAAATTTCCGCAAGTACCGAGGTGCATGCTACGAGTGTGACACGCGCTGCGCGTGCTGGCGTCTGCAGTAGTAAGTATTCTAAAGCAAAAAGCCTACAACAAATTTCGCCGTGCACGCGCGTTGTCATAAATATTTATTATGATTATTTACTTCGAATCATTTTATAGAGTGGAAGGCCAGGCAGCGCGGATCGTTGAATTACACTTCCAGTGTTCTCCTCGATGTTAGGGTAATTTAGCTATATAGGTCAATTTTCGCTGGAGCTAAATTACAGGTTTTTTCAATTTATGACTGTGTTATATACAGTTCTTACATGCTGGCCATTTACATACTGCCGGTGTAGCGCCCGCCTTTCACTGCTCACTTCTTTCTCATCGTTTCTAGGACTGAACGTCGTCATCCTTTCGAACTTGGAAGGAAATTTCAGCGAGAGCTTGTCTTCACTTCGGACAGCCAAATATTTAGAAATTTTCCAAACAAGGGTTAATTTAGTTTTACCTTACCGATTATCTGTACCACGAGCAATATAAATTTTTCTTGAGACTCAAATGTATGCCGCGCTGCGTCGCGAAAACACGGTAGCGCGCATTTTCGGGTCCCCCATTTCGGCCACCTTTCCGCAGAAGCCACTTATATTCGCTATAGCCAGGAGGTGACACCAGCTACCACGCCATAATAAAACATGGAGCTATCGCTCATCAGCCCTCGTCAAACTTGGCTAGGTACTTTTAGGTATCCTAGTAGGAAGGTGGTTAACTTTTAACCGCGGTTAAGTTAGCCGGCCTTCGAGACAAACGGGCCCTGGAGAACTTCTGAAAGAAATAGGAATTTAAAAGGAGTTTGCGGGGTTTCGCAAATGATGTGAGCAGGCACGTGAGTCAGGATTTTGTTTCAAGGGGGGGGCCGGCCGTTCGTGACAAAATGTTGTGTGAGGGGAGGGGGAAGAGGCCCAGCAAAATGGACGATTTCGGGGGGGGGGGGAGAGCCAATGGGCCACCCCTGGATACGTGCCTGATGTGAAGTATGATCCTCCATATGTGCTGCCTTTCGAAGGAAAAATTTCTTACTCAGCTAGAGTTTGTTTCTAGTTGCGTCGAAATATTCGTCGACGGATTGATTGTTGACGAGCGCATAGCGTCCGAGTGACGCAATGCGCGTGTTTAATGCGTTAGCTGGGTTCGGCTGCTTGGACACTGCCGATGCATCGCGGTGAAAAGGCAGGGAGCTTTCGACGGAAAGAAGCTAAGAAATAGTCCGCTCTATAGATATAGGCTCCCATTTTTGTTCCGACAAGCAGGCTATTGAATTTCTACACTAGTTTCTTCCGGTCCGCTAAACGATGTGCGATTGATAAAATATCAATCTAAAATAATTTATCCAAGCCCAAAATGCATTTCACGGTCCCTTTAAACGTGGCGGGTTTTAAATCCGTCCAAATCTGGCGGGTGTGTAACGGTTCGGGGTGTCGTCACGGCGCCGTCTCCACGGGGGTCCCAGGGCTTAAACACATTCTGCATTAAAAGGGTGCTGACAGGTGCTCTTCCCATTCCGTGAAGTTAGCAAAATGGTACGCTCCTACTGCGTGCGTGGTGACGCCATTTCTCGCGGGAGGATTCGGGGGCAGAGTCTATCTTGATGACACGGGCATTGTAACGGACTCCTCTCCGTCGCTGAAATAACGAACCCTCTTGGATGCGTTGATAGCGCCAGCGTGCTGACGCAACACCTCGTGTAAAAGTGTTAGCTGACGCCTCGAGGGAACGAAGCCTCGACCCATCAACGCTAGATTAATGAATGGAAAGACAGCTGAATCTTCCGAACCTTGGGGGCGCTTGCGCCACCTACGGCGTCCAAGTTTCAGCCGGTGAAATTAATTTTCGACAAAAAAATAAGGCTAACACTTTTAATGTTTAATGACGAAGTTCCGGTGCTGAAAGAGAAGAAAATAAACGAAATGGCGGGAGAAGCTGCGTCGGCTGCGGCGTGGGTCTGCGGTTTGCTCGCTTTTTTTAATGAAAAGTGCTCGAGATAAGATGAATCACGTGTTCGAGTTTCGTTTCGAAATTCCAGCTCAGGCTCGTTTCGGAAAATGTCTCGGAGCGTATTTCGTTTGTTTTGGATATGCTAATAAACCGCGTAAACGTCCATTTGACGCCGTGTTTTGATCACCGTTGGACAGAAACTCGGTGATTATCGACGATAGTCCGTATATCGTGCTGAACGGAGCAAAGCCAAGGGTATGAACGTGCCTTTGGTGCGCTGTTGGACACTCACGCAGAACATGATCCCGATTAATGTTTTGTTTGTCGCAGCTAAATCTGTGGTGTATGCGTGTATGAGACGTTGGCTGCGCGCTTCAGTCGACGACACCTCGATCGCCAAGCGCGGCCGAACTTCCCCATGTGTATACGAATACATTTTATAGGAAGTTCGTAAAGAAGGTGCAGAAAAAACGTAATGGTCTTATAGAAGTATCGTAACCGAGCGGCGTAGATTCACCGAGCTCCATATATTGGCGTGTGTTGACGACGTTCTTGTCGGTATTTATAACGGTAGCAGCCTCTGCACCGCCCTGCAAAGTACTCGATCGTTTTGGGTCGCTTTGAACAGCGGCGCTGATGTCTACTGTCACTCGCTGTTTCTCTAACCACATCGTCGAGACTTCTTCGATACCGGCGTCAAATAAAAGCGATCGTGCTCGGCGTCGTCTGCTTCTATTTTATTCGGAGGCCGTCTGCCACAGGAGAGAAAGAGGAAACTGCGCAGGAGCAGCTGAAGAGCCGCGCTTTTTTGTCGCTCAGTGGACGCTCCTAGAACTCTGACTCTAGTTACTCCGTTCGGAGTCGAGTGAGCCGCTACTGAACGCGTCCACTGCCGCCGCCGGGTTCTCGTTCTCGTGTGCTCTCCGCGCTTCTACAGAACAGTTCGCGTACGTACTTCCGCTTCCACCGCGAGCGCAATCGCGACCGCCTCCCGTCCTAAAAAAAAAAAAAAAAATTATGTTTAAGCTTTGTTGTTTTTGATTTTTGACACATGCAACATTTCGCACAATCGTTCCACCAAAGCACACATCTCATCACACACGTCTTATACATCAATTCCACTGAAAGCAAAGAACCCGTCTCAAACATCGTACAGCACACCGGACTGAAGGCAAATCTCCTTCAAACGTGCATTGATCGTTTTTTAATTGATATTTTCTGACCACTATTGCCGAAACATTTGGGTGCCAGTTATGTGGTATACGCTTTCTTCGTTACTTTTATTTTGAGTCAATACTCATCATGAAGTCTCCTCCAAAGATCTGAAAGTGAGTTAAGTCTAACCATTTTTCTTCCTTGGCTGGGTGTTTCTTTCGACCAACCAGGAGGCACACGTGAGACCAAGTAGTCATTCAAAGAGAAACTTGAGGGCGTAAAATGTGCGAGTACCTGCCAGAATGAGAACACTCGAGACGCCCCTATCCTCTTTGTATGATACTACGTTTCACATTTAGGAAACATGCGACAGAGTAAACAAAATTTTTTTTATTTATTGATAACTAAATTAAATTTTCACAGTACATAGTGCTTGATCTCCATTTTATAAATATTGTGTTCGTTTTGATATAGCTTGCTTTTCATCTTCGTGACAGCGTTGCCACATGGTCACACCAAAATAATGCCAAGCCTGGTAAGCAGAGCCCAGAGATGGCCAAAGCCGTAAAAACAAATATAGCCCAAAATAGCCCAGACTAAAAACAATGATTTTTACGCCTTTTATTGACAATTTTTTATACACGAACAAAACACGTTACATTCTCTTTCTCAACCCTCAGATGCGCCACTTTTCGTGTACATTATGTCACTTGATAAAAAAAAAAGAAAGAAGCTTCAGAAGGATGAAAATTCGCACAACAATGACCCATCCTTCCTAGGTCTTCAGAAGTACAAAACACACAAAGACAGCTGTATTGTGAAGCCCGGGAGATATGATCATACAGTAAAAGAACAAAATACAGAAGCAGAACAGTCAGAACACTGGATGTTTTAAACCAGAACACCAATATCTCAGGTCCTTACCAATATCCCACCCGTCTCTTTTTCTTCTTTGTGTAGAATATGAGCGTCCCCCATTCCGGTTCACGCTATTTTTGATTGCGTTGTCTTTTCTTGGGGTGGGCGATGCCTAAGAATTTGCACAATGGCCACCAAAGCTGCACTTGGAGAGCTCAGTCTACGTCCGGGTATAGAAGACGCGGTAACGAGCCTGTGGTAATAGTGCAATATGTTTGTTTGATTTGTTCCACTGCGCTGGTGGAGAGACCACTTGAACTCTGCAAGCATTGCTTCTCTGCGCATTGTGAAAACCCGAAGTTTGTAGAAGTTTGAAGCCTTTCTCCTTCCTCTCTCTCCTCTCGACTAGCCAAAAGAGAAACAATTTTTTTTAAACTGATTAGAAGTTTGTAAATTAATTAGTCTAACCTGAGGTTCGACAAGAGTTCGCCGCACCCTTAGGAATAGCCCAAAACAGCCACATAGCCAACCACGAAATTTTGACGCCAACTGGAAAAAAAAATGTAGCCCAGGCCCCGAGCGGGACCGATTGGGGCGCTGCGATCGCTCGACCGTGACGTAGGATGGAGGATCACGTGATAAGGCCAGCTATTCCGCTTGCTTTGGTCGGGGCCTTCGGAAGCCTCTTCAATCGGTACTTTCGCATTTTTTTTCTGTGTTTCAAGCTTGATCAGTACAGGCGTGGATCGGCTTCGGCAGCCGTCGAGCTCAGGGAGCAATGGTAAGGTACTGTTCCGGGCCGGAATGCCGCAGTTACGCGACCGACCCAAATATCAGCTACCACGATCTCCCAAGGAGAAGCATTCCAATATGATTCATAAAATGCAGAACAGTCTCACCCTGCGTGTCAGTACCTTTCTCATACAGCTTCAATATTATTTGAACAATCGGGTTAAAAATGCATGTACAAGTTGGCGTCACGCAATGCAAGTAAGAGCTGAGTGCTAATAGACTTGAAACAGTAATTTACAGATGGTAACAATGTCATAAAATTTCACTGACTATTTTAATGCAAACATCACTCACAGTTTAGTGGTATTTAAGCAACCGGCAGCTGCATAAATGTGAGAATGTTACGTGGCTTTATTTATTTTACTTTAACCCTTTACTGCACCTTGTTGCATATTTGCAACATAGCAATAAACGGCAATAAAAACATCTACAAAATGCATTTAGTGCTCGCTCTGCACGTTGTTGCATTTCCGCAACATACATCCGCGAGGCGAGCCGTCCAGTGCTGCCATCTGTACCCAGGCGACGAAACTGCTCCCTAAAAAGCAGGACAGCCACCACGTGAACGCTCAACAGGTCATACAGGTAAATCTTGGCTACTGTATATCACTTTCTATGCAGTGTAATGCAAAACAAAAAATTTGCCACTCAGCTCTATGTCCTGCTGATTGTGTAAATACTAAAAACCTTAAGATTATTGACGAATTTTGTCTTTGGAAGCAAAAAATAGCTATGTTGCACAGATGCAACAATGTGCACGACGGTGTTTTTTCTTCGTAGAGCAGACACGATGGACCCAAACGGTTTTACAGCCGTGGAATTCCTTCAAACAGCGAGGACAGCGAGGATAGCGAGTTCTCCAGCAGTGACAATGACTCTGATTGTAGGTTGATGTTTTTCTGGAAATCCAACGTTTTTTTCAAGTAGAGAAAAAATATTACAAGCAGTGTGGGCTTTATTGACAGGGATTTTCGGAAGAGACCATCCTTCGTCAAGTGTAACTATACAACAATTACAAAGTTGTGGGTTTGTTTTCATGTTTTCAAAGAGCACGCTTAGAACCGCCAGTGAAGATAATCTCCTATAAAATGTAGAATTTCTCTCCGAATTATTTTTTTACCACTCATTGTATGCGTTGTATGAGACGCTGTTATTTTCTGTAACCCAGATGTCCAGGCCACTGCAAACTGTAGTGACAGTTCAAACGAGGCGATTACAAGCTCTGACGAAGAGGAAGCTCCTGCAAGCCAACCAGCAGATCAATCGTCAACTCAATCTAAGAGAAGAATTATCTGAAAGAATGCAAACCTGATGCGTAGTCCTGAAACAGTCAAGTTCACTGGACAAGATGAGCTTACGCAGGAAATTTTAGAGCATGGAAACACCCTTCCAATACTTCAAGTTCATCTTCCCAGGCGCTGTTATTTCGCTTATTGCAAGTGAGAGCAAGTTGTACTCAGTCCAGAAGGATGCCAGTAAGCCCCTCTGCACCAGTGCCGAGGAGATTGAAGTTTTTCTAGGCACATGGCATGTGGATGTCTATAATTCAGCTGAAGAACACTAGGTGATACTGGAGTGAAGCTACCAGAGTAAGCCAAGTAGCTGACAACCTCACGCTGACACGTTCGAAAAGTTGAAGCACAACCTTCACTTTGTGGACAACAGCTCTCTCGGCCCAAGAGATGATCCTGATAGAGACCGGCTTGCGAAGATACGACCGCTGGTCGATGCTGTAAATGAACAGTTGTCGCTGATACCGCTTGAAGAGCACTTGTCTGTGGATGAACAGATTATACCTTACAAAGGCGCAAGTGCACTGAAACCGTACTGTCCCCAGAAACCAAAAGAAGTGGGGTACAAAGCATTTGTTCTCTCAGGATTAAGGCGGCGGTCCCACGGCGGCCATCTTGAACAAGCCATTAGTTCAACCCCTAGATGGCGGCACTCATCCGTGTGGCCAGAAAACAGGCTCGTGGCAGTGCCGTTCCTCCTCTGGTCTTAATTTCCTCCTTTCTGCTGCTCGCCCGTGCACGTTCAGCGCTCAGCGCGTGCTCCCGCTGACACAAATGCCAGCAAACGTGCCAGTGGTACTATACTTCGTTTCAGCTTGGGTCCAGACGCAGCCGATGCTACTAGCGCGAGCGTGTGGCCCTGAACAGTGCTTGCATTGCACGAGCGCGCGTGCTTGGCAGGACGCTCAAAGCCCGGAGCTCGCGCTTGATAGCATCGTCTGCGTCTGGACCCAAGCTGAAACGAAGCTATAGCAGTGCATTGGTACAGTCCGGATCAACCGAGTAACGGGTCTACCGGCTTCGACCGCCCCATCCGTCGCCTTTATGCCCGTCACACCCCTCACGCTTGCTTTCTTCCACAGCGACGTCTACGAAGACACCGAGAAAAGGGTCAACCAGTGCGACCAAGTGGCTCGGCACAATCGGTGGACGCTTCAGCAAAGCCTGCAGAACGTCTACTTCATCCTAGAAGAAACGGCACGTACCTGGTATGAAAACCACAAGGCGAGAATCACCACCTGGGAAGCAGGCAAGAATGAGCTCCGTATGCGTTCGCGACCTAGCAGCGACGAGAACGCGCTAAGGACCTGCTTCGAGTCAAGGGTTCAAGGCCAAAAGTAAAGCATCGTCAGCTTCGACGAGAATGTGCTTCGACTCAGCAGCCGAGCGGATCTCCAGGCTCCTGAAGCGATAACACTGCTGAACCTTATGCGGGGGTCGACAAAACTATCTTGGGGGTGGGGGGGGGGGTTGTGCGCAGTCCACCTGCGACCGTGCAACAATTCGTAAGGGAGGCCACGGACATCGAACGTGATTTCCAGGCACGAGCCTCGAACTACCATCGTCTACCTGGCGTCGCTGTATTCACGTCGTCAAGCTGCTACATCGGCTCCGGTTCATCGGACCTCCGTCGAGATCTTCCAGGACGTCGGCTGGGAAGAGCTACGAAAGCTTCTTCCTACTGTTGAGCGCCCAGCCTAGCTTTCAGCCACCGAGATCACACGCGACGAGGTCCAGCTGGCCTTGCAGCCTGAATCTCTATTCAACAAAGCCGCCCCGGAGGAGCCAACGTTGAAGTACGCCGCCAAGGCCCGACGACCGCCACTAGTTGCTTGCCAGTACCCGGCACCTTCTCGAAGCGAAACGTCTGTACCCCAGTACGCTCAACGCCAGAAGGAAGGACCCCGCCACGTCCGCCAAGAACAATCGGCGCCAAAAAAGACGAACTTCTTGGGAACGGCTCATCTTGTCCTGCTATGTTACCAATGCGGAGAAGCCAGCCACGTTTATCGCCGATGCTCCTACCGGCAACTTGTGTTTTCGCGGGTTTCGCCCGAACGTACTACGACCTGCGCCCACGTTCCGCTGAGCGCCCACTGAGACATCGACGATTATCTTCTCCGCTCACCGTCTCCTGCACCCGCTTTGCCCCGAAGAGCTGCGTCGCCTTCACCGCGACGCCCTGTATCGCCTCTTCGTATGTTCGGCTGGGAAAGCCTGTCTACCATGGCTCGCCGGAAAAGGTAAGTTCGGCAATACCTGAAGGTGGTATTGCCGAAGATGAAGAACGCATAAAATCCTGCAGAAACGTTGGAAGGCTCCCGCACTATAGCGAGACGCAACCAAACGACACTTCTTCGACGGTGTCGAATAACCTCGACATAAATTACACCAGTTACTGAACGCTTCAACTCTGACTACCATAACATCAGTACGCAGCTAAAAATTATCATCGTGGAAATTAATGTCAAAAATTATATCGCACGTGACATGACATATAATTCCAATTAAATGTCGCCATATATCTCAAATTAATTCTCTTTATAAAGTAATTCATTTGCATTAAAAAAATGAAGGATTCTACACGGGACTGGATCACACGATCCTTCCGCTGCGGGGCAGACTCGCTATGACTAGGCCACCGTGTTCGCCGAACTTCCTGCTAACTGACAGGAGGAGCATGGGAAGCGAATGAGAAGGCGACGCGAATGGGGCTTGATAACGTTATCACGTTCCACTCCTTAAAGCGAAGCTTAGGCGTTTTCTCAGTTTTCAATATATTTTTTTTGTTTTTTTTTAGGGCGGACGTAATTATAAAGTGGATGCCACATTTACTGCATTTTTTCGCTTTTCCTAGACACCGGCATGACCGGGCTTTCCACGTTGTCTTTTGCTATACCATGCCTGGGTTTTGTTGCAAACGTCGCCTCCTGTGTAACTTTGTTTTTGGGGCTGACCTGCGTCTGTTTATTATTGCTTTCCTTCTCACTCTTGACCACCGAACGAAAAATTCTGCTACTTGTATTTTCTTACTTTTGAAAAAGAGCAAACTCTGCTTGAAACGTCGGAAATAAAGCCTCTGTTGCTGCTATCAATTTTAGAACGCAGCTGTTAGGCGCCGTCCGCTTCGCGGATCGCTGCCGCCGTCACCGATCGTCCTTAACCGCCCGCTAAATTTAGCAGCAAATTGAATTGGTTTTGAGGTCACATGACGTCAATTTTCCCGCTAAATCTAGCGGAGAAACTGATTTTCTTCATGGCTAACGTGACCCGAAGTCATGTGACGTTTTTTTTCTCGCTAAATTTAGCGGAAAACTTAATCGGTGTTAAGGTCAAGGGACGTCAATTTGCCTGCTAAACTTAGCTGGGAAACTGAAACCGCTAAATTTAAAAGGAGGATGAGAGGATGAGGAAAGGAGGGCGAGGAGGGAAGGAGGAGGGGAGGAGGAGGAGAGGTGGAGGAGAAGGGGAGTGGAGTAAGAGTGGGAGGATCAGGAGGGGGAGGGAGTATGATGATGAGGAAATTATGGGAGGTGGAGGAAGAGGGAATTTCCTCCGCTCCGTACTCTCCCTCCTCCCCCTCAAGAGCTGCGCTCTAGCTTGGCCTTACAGATTTGTAAACATCTTTCATTTGTTCTACGTCATTCCAAGTTTAACTCGGAGCACTCCCTAGTCCATTGACTTGTTCCGACTTCAAACGGAATGCTCCTTCAGTCAGTTCGTGAAGCTTATGATGGTTATGCTTTCGTGCTTTTATCTTTGTTCTCTTCAGTTGGCATTCCTTCGTTCTTTAAACCCGGTAGAACCGTCTCTGCGTGTGTAAAGCTGGTTGTGCAAAGTGCTGCCTTTGTTCCTTGTCGTACTGTTCTCCATTGCGTATAATGGTTGATGCGAAATTCTTTGGATGTCCTTCGCGTTTCCTGTGTTCGTCTTCAACTGCAAACATATTTCGTAGAATCCGTCGAATTAATTTGTCATCGCGTTTTTGTGAGGAAGTGAACACGACAATAATTTGAATGATAGCACTATAACGTGACATTTATTATGACTTTGCACAATTTCTAACAGATGAAGAGAAATGAAAGACATTTTCAAATCTGTATTGCAAAATTAGAGTG
>JAZHYW010002536.1:0-66345 GCA_037355805.1 Ixodes ricinus
AACCTTTCTATTCTTGAGGAACGCTTCTAGGAATTTTTCCGGGTCTTCTGGAGCCACAGCAGCTTTAGAAGGAAGGGTAGATTCTTGCTCGCATTGCAGAGCTGTGATCCGCCTCTAAGTCTTATGGGTTTCTCCTTTTGGGGGTACCACTTAGAAACACAGAAGGTTTTTTGGGGTCCGGGTAACAACGTGTTTATTTCACGACAACGGCACACGTTTGCCCTGAGGGCCAACAATGTCAGAGATGGCGGTGCTGTCTCTTTTGACAGGATCGCCCACTCGGAGTCCGCGCTGCCGCTATTAACAGTATCACGGAGGAGGAGGATCAGATAAAGAAAAGAAGGCTCCGTCGAGCAGAGCCTCCCCAGCGAGTTCTTCCCATTGGATTAAGGCCGTCTTATATAACCTGCGGGAATGAACGCGCCCGGGGGGTCGGATGTAGGTTGGCTCCCCGGAGGAGCGGACGCGTCCAAGTCATGATCCCGAGGGCTGTGCCTTCGGCAGATCACCCGAGAAGGGCGAGGGAGAGCCGTCCACAAGGGAATACAGCCTCGACTCGCATCCGGGACGCGCCCCCCACATGGCGACGCCCCACGGCCTGCCTGAGCTAGGCCTATATAGGGATGCGGGGAACACGTGATTCCCGCAGCTTTTGTCATATAAAACGTGACCCGGTACTTTTGCTCAGGGGTGAGAAGAAGGCTATAGCGAGGATCCATGTACATTGCTGTACAGAAGACATTCGTGTCAAGAAGTTGTCGCTCCCTCTTTTCAGTGCCTGGATCAAGGCCTTTACTAACGGCGACGATATCTTGGAAGAGTCCATGGAATATCTCAGTCATGCTCCGTAGAAATCTCCTACAGTGAGCTGTTCTTTCTGCAATGTCTCCGTCACCACTTCTGACAGGCGAAGCGACACTGCAAGCATTTCGACTTCCGCTCATACGTCTCCAGTGTACCTGGAGCCTTCTTCTTTTGACAGGGACCCTCCAGCGAAGTCTCCTAGTTCAAGTAACCTGTTGAGCATATGCAGCGTGGAGATCCATCTCGTTAGATTATCAATCCCTAGCTTTCTGATCAGGGACATAACAGAGTGGACACGTAGTCTCTTAACAAACACACGGCTTTCTTCAACAATGTGCCCGCAGCCCGAGAACTTCAAGGCGTCTCTAAGTGGCAGTTGCAGCGTGTGAGCGCGCGGCGCCTCCTCCCTTCTAGAAAGCCGGAATGATCAGTGGGTGCGATCTCAGGATTCTTCTGTAGAGATTGCAGAGCATGGGACTCAACTTCAAGGTCACTGGAGCCGACCTCTTCTTCGGGGTCAGAACATTTCTCGTTCGTTTTACCGAGGAGACGAACAGCTTTCACCATGTTGGCACCGTTGTCTCTCGTGACGCTGTATACCTGGCTGACGTTGAGATTGAAGCGAGAGAGTGCATCTATCACCTCTGACCTCAGATGTGGCCCCGTGTGCCTTGCAAGGAGTTCTCTCATGGTCAGTAGGTGGAGCACCAACCTTCCCTTTTCAGCATACTGCACGTTGATTCCAGGCAGGAGCGGTCCAGTTGCGATGCGCAGTCGAGCTTCAATCTAAACATCCGGTTTTTTAACGACAAGCTCGAAGTGCTTCTCGCACCATCCTAGCATATTTCGGGACTCTGTGCTTGACCACTGCAGCACTTATGGCACGCTTGTTGCCCAAGCCTTTTAGAACCGGGTGGATTATTAGGCGAAAGCCGGAGTCCTCAACGAGGCGAAATAGCTGTCCGTTTTTTTGTCACCAGCTCAACGAAGGCTCTCATTATAGTTTCCTCGGTCTTGTCAAGCAACAGCGACTGTGACGTTGTCGGTCGGAGCCTGTTCCGTATATCCAATTGCCTCACGTTTGCTGCCGTGAAATTTTCGTGACTGTCTGCAGCCGAGCGCTTCGAGGACGCAGCTTTCTCATCTACTTTCTCCGTTAGTAGCTGCTCATGTTAACTTTTGCGGTGCCGCTGCATGTGGCGTTCTAAGTTTGAACCATGATCTCCAGAAAGATCCTGCCGGCAGTTTCCGATTTGGCACACTGGCCGGTTAGAGGCAACGTCATACATGAAGAAACTTCTAACAGGATTTGCTCGGTCGCGCCCCACTGCACTTTTGATTTCGTTCCAGAGCTAGAGGGCATCACACACGATGAACTGAGGGCCGCATCAGCAACATACAACTGAAAGAGGGGGCAACAGTCCGTCACAGCGGTCATAGCGCAACTAGCGCAAATGAAGAACTGAGGAGGGGTTGAAGGGAACTCCCAAGGGCCGAATCAGCCGAACCTCCGAGCCGAGGGCCTCGCAGAAAAGCAAGTAAAAAAGAACACTGGCACAGAGTTTCATGCTAAGGTGGACCGCATCAGACGCTTGCAGCTCACCTAGCATATCCAGTGCCAAGAGCCTATATTCCCGGTTGAGCAGCGACGCGCGGAACGTGACGTCTCTTTTACGATCAGAGCGCTGAATTCTGAAGATGGCTGGTAGGATTGGCCGCGGTCCATCTTAGGTTGAAACTGAGCATAAGCAATGAGCGCCGTCGCGTCTCCGAAAGCGCCTGAGAGCCTGGACAGAGCGGCGGCAACTCACGAAGCGTGTCATACTCCGCCAATCACTGAAAAAAAAAACAAACATTAGAACGTACGTTTAGGGTGGAAAGGAAGCTATATTCATAAGAGTTGTGCGCCTTGATGTTTGTGTATCTGAGGCAGTTTTGGACAAAATACTCGATAAAAGTATTTAAGTTAAGTTACTAAATACCTGCTCCATAAAGTATTTAAAATACTACTCAAGTTACTTTCACTGTAAAGTATCTTGAGTAGAGTACAAATACTTAGAAATGTAATTCAATTACTTTTGAAGATACTTCCGCATTGCGTAATTTGTATCGACGTCAGTGACAAGCACAATTATACAGTTTCGCAAATCTGGTTTACCAGAATGGTTTATTAGCACGCAACAACACAAAACGTAAAGAAAAAAAAACATCGTAGGACTATTTTATGCAGTCCAACTATAAGGAGCAGGATATCACTGATACATGTTACAAAACATTTCTGGGACAAAAAAAAAAAGAGGTCGCTTTAGCTATTCGCAACTTTCACGACCTATAAGGGGCGCGCTGGTGCCTATCAAAATGGCTGTCATCTATATGATCGTCGTAGAACAGCAGTAAGAGGCGGGTCTGCGACGCGTAATTAATTCTAGTTTTGCTTTATACGAGCAGTATTAGAGCCTTACTTTATTTTTTCACGCCAGGAAGGTGTAGGCAATCACCTTTTTTGTGAAGCCGATCATCCAGGAGCTAGGGAGCGCGATTCTGACACCGCGGTACCACCATCGCTGAAAGTTTCGAATAGTGACATCGCTGAATATCACGTCCTGCGGCGCACCTTAGACGCATCGTTTAACTACAATCCATATTCCCTATATGGGAAGTTCACTATAAACGAACTTGGGATACGGAAATGAGTGAATGGATAACAAAGAGAGCCCACATAATAGCCACGGCACTGGTCGCACCTTCTTCAAGTAGGTTGCGTTCAGAAAGGCACTCAACGTTGGGGCACGCTTTGTTGGCATTTTGAGAGGTCATCCTGCTCGTAGTTCGTTTCCTGTCCTGTTCTCTGCTTATCAATGTTCGCTTACAGACAGTGTTCGCGAGAGCAATAAGTGCCGGACTGACGACAAAAAGAAAAAAAAAAACACTCGACGTTTTGCTGTAGCAAAGTCAAATATACAAGCAAAAAAAAGTGTATTCTTTTTGTGTTTACTTCGCATTTTCTTCTATTTGTTATTTTCTTGACACTGAAGTCTGCATTGTTGTCGTGGGTCGTTTCCCGTTCTGCGTTGCGCCTCAGTGTGGCAATCTTTACTTCCGTAAAACCACCCCTTTTGTTTGAGGATTTTTTGGGGGAAACTCTAGGAAACAAAAGGCGTCTTTGGGAAGGCGAGGCGAAAACCTTCATTGTATGAACTTTGGGGTGAAATATGAGTCACATTCGGCACAAAAGCGATGTTTTCACGAGCTCAATCTAAGTCACCGTAGCTTATCGGAGCTAGCAACAGGATTTGGTTGCTCGAAAGAATGTTCACGTTTGCTCGTGCCACGCCCACGCCACTTCATACCGAAAAACTCGGAAAATGGCGGAATGTCAAAAATGTATTTGAGATAATGAGTACAAGATACTCAGAAATGTAATTAAAATACAGTATCAAATACTCTCGATCAAAAGTATTTGCAAGATACCAAGATACTTCAAAAAGTATTTGAAATACAGTATCTTGAGTAGAGTATTTGAGATAGGCCCTGTCTGATCTGAGGAGAAACGTTTTGGTCCTTGCTGTTTCTGCTACCAGAGATCGAAGCTGTTTTGCTTCTTTCTGTAGCTGTAACTGTTGATTGAATCCCCTCTCCCCATCCCGGTGCTAGACTTTAATTTCGGAGAGATAATTAAATCTGCTGAGTTATTTTAAAGGCAGATTAGTTGCGCCACAGCATGACATCTAGTGTAGGTTCTAAAATATCCATCAGCCTTATATCGCTTTCTTATCGGATCAGTTGTACAATGAACGCCAAACAGATCTCGCACTTAACTACAAAAGGACAAAGAGAGGTATAGACAACACTGGGCGTGTTGTCTATAACTCTCTCTGTCCTCGTTGTTGTTTTTTTTCTTAGGGGGAGGGATAGTTTGAGGTAAAAAAAATATTAATTAGCCCAACTCACTGTTTTGCCACCAAACCGGCCCATTAATTGGTCGCTTTTGCTTACTCGCGAATTGGGTATATTCTAGTGATAATTTTTATGAACCATTTTTGGTCATCAAGAGAAAGGTTGGGACGGATGTGGGCATTTGTTAAAGAAATGCATAATACCAGAAATCCCTGAGAATGTATAGTTACTGTGCTCATTTCATCTGAGCTCTCGAGACATACTTTATAAATTATGAAGACGACCGTCATGTGAAAACCTGATAATGGAACATTACCGAGCTTTCCGCTACCTATTGTTCTCACTTTTTGACTTCCCACATGAACGAAACACCTCAAAAATCGTTCATCAGTTTTGACTACGAACGAAAAAATAATTCCGGTTCAACCCCACGGTTCGCGCAAAAATATTTTTTCTTGCTGCATTTTCGGTTTAATTTTTAGGTTACCGTGTTTTTCGCCACGCACCTTTCCGCGACCTGTCGTCGCGTATAAACCGAAAACTGCATGGAAAATACATCGGTTCCGCTTAGACTTGTACGTAGTTCAACTACTCTACTCAAGTTACTGTAGTTTAACTACTTTTGTGAGTAGTTTAGTAACTTTCAATTACATTTTGATTTCGGTTATTAGTAGTTTACTTTAATTACTTTTTCTGGGTAACTTGTACTCAAATTACAAATTACTTTCAAATTTTAGTGGTTATTTTGACTATCAACAAGCATTCCTACAAAAAAAAGATAGGATGTTGGAAGATCAGCTGATATTTGCAAAGAGGGGGAAGCATGTGGCGTAGGAAGGGGTGGGGGAGAAATTGGGTTGGAGAGCCCGAACCCCCAAAAAGTTTCACGAGCCCCCCACTGCAACAACACTGCTACGAAGCACGGGGAGCGAACAGGCACGACGCAAGAGAGGCCGAGTAACTGCGGGATTTGCGCCGAAGACTAGCGTTTCTTTGTGTCCCAAAGCTCAAGGAGACTTGACCCATTCGAAGAAAAGGCTGGTTCCCGCTTTTCCCCAACGTAGAAGCTCTTGCCCACTACAGGAGGTGCACACACTGCATCCTGACTCAAAGGAGGCAACAAAATGCAGCATCTGCTCTGAAGCTCATCCGGTGATCACGTAGTTTGTGCTGTACTCGAAGAATCGCGTGCTAAAGGGCAACGCAATGGGGACCTTTTTGCGTTCCCTTTCCTCCCAAAACATAGAATATGCAGATCTTCAAAAATTTGAAGATCGTTCGAGAACCCTTAGTAATCCCCCAACGTTTTTATATAAAAAATAATAACAAGCAGTGTTGGGAAGTACTCTAAGTACATGGTACTTAAAGTAATACTGTTTAGAAAACTTGAACTTTACTTGAAGTACATTCTCTGGGCGTGTACTTGTACTTTCCGAGAAAAGTAAAACTCTCGACTTCTAAGTACATTCCCCGAATTCGAAAAAAGAAAATGGCGTATCGTCGTGTGAAAACGTGCTCTTTCAAGACGTTCTCAGCTCATTTCTCTGAGTGAAGTAATTGAGGCGATAAGACTGACACAAATAGCTCGCCAGCGAGAGTAAAACAACAACTCTGTGGCTTCTGAGTTTATACAATATTTGCTTCCATTTCCGTAAAAATACTGATGCACCACCGATTACCTCTGGAGCAATGCGTACCAGTTACAAAGCACTGTATAGGGAATGAAGAGGGCATCATGAAAGGTACTGTTGAAAGTACTGGTACTTTACCTTATATTATATTGTATGTGTAGTACGTTAATTACTTAGAGTACATTGCACCCGGTGTACTTACTACTTTACTTGAAGTACACAACCCATCAAAAACAATACTGGTCCGACCTAAGCTATCATCATTCCCGACTGTACGCCCTTGACCCTCAACTCACTTTCCGCATATTACCTGGACTGCGAAGGCGAGAAGAAGTAATTTACATCGCCTAGGCCAATGTGTGGCCTATACTACACAATTCCTTCATCTTATCGGCAGTAGAGAGTCCGGGGACAGTACAAGCTGTGGTGTAGAAGGGTCAATAGAGCACATCCTATGCGAGTTTCCTAAAAATCATGACGAACGACAAGTTCTGCAACAAACTCCATGACAAATAGACGACCGCACATTTAATTTATCCAAGGTACTTGGCACCCGAAAGATGATAGACTGAACTACCAAAAGCATGAAAGGTTCTGACAATGTTCCCAAAACAGTACGGGTCTTTTATCTCTCACTTTAAGTGTATTGTGCTCCATTCAAAAGTGATTTCGACATCATACCTATCCTCCCTCTTATCCTCATACCAATCATTTATTTTGTTCTTTCATGACTATATATTTCTTTTCCGCTTCCCTTAACTCCAAGTTCAGAGTAGCCAGCTAGGGACAAACGTCTAGGCTAACCTCTGCCTCTTCTTTCATCAGCATCAACAACGAAGGGGTCGTGAACTGATATCGAGTTGGAATGTTCATGACAATCCAGAGGCGTACTGGTCCTAGTCTGGCCCGAGCACACTCGCACAAACCGCCACTGATTCAGAAGCTTTTCGTCGCGTTGAAGAACCGAAAAAAAGGACTATTTCTTTCAGTCTTGCCTTCCCCAAGCTTGTTGACGTAAGCATGGGATCGAAACCAGCCTCCTGACGACAGTCGAACGCGGCCCCTGGATCGGAAACGAAAACTGCGTAAGCACTCGACTTCGGCTCGTAACAATCAATGCCTCGGCTGACAGTCGGGTAGTGGCTCGTGTCCAACCTCTGCGGTGATTAGGATAGCCGAAAACTAACAATGCCTTGATCTCAGCACTCGCTTTATACTTTGCCAATCCCAGCGCGTGGGTATGAATGAACGTTGGCGGAATAGGATAGGCACCAGGCGACGAGGCCGCATGTTCTGGCTCCGAGTTGCGGGTGTGAACGATGCTCATATTCCTCGAATTCTTTGGGCGACTACCATGGCCTAGGAAAAAGAAATACCAAGTCAAGCTTATTCAGTTATTAACGTTAGGGAGTGATTCCTAATATTATTTAGTGAAAGCAAAAAAAAAACTAATTTCTTCCATAAAGGTGCTTTGAAGAGGTTTTCGAGATCGCCTAAATATGGCGAAAACTTACTCCGTTGGCTCTAAGCATTCTAGAAATATCTAGATCACAAAGATACGCGGCCGATTTCCTTATTTAAAAAGCGATCAAAGATAGTACGCAAAACACCGAGCTCATCTGCTGCGATGGGAGAAGCATATTCCGAAACCAGGACCCCTGTCAGAAAGCAGCAAGCGAAGGATCCTCGAGCCACCGACTGGTGAAACCGCGGAGTGAAATCTCGAATGCGCGCGACTCGTTGTCCACACCGCCCGGGCTACCATTCAACCCAGCGAGCGCGTGCTCGAGAGCTGCGACCGGACACATCACTCCCACGAAAAAAAACAAAAAGAACAACAACATAGTGCGTTTTTTTTAGATGATTATTGTAAGATTATGTGCCCTCTCCGCGAAAAAGTGACATTTTTCGACTACTCTTATTTGCTTTTATCGTTTACAAAAGCAGACACATTTAGCAACAACAGCGTTTGCTATCTCAACGAAATGTCGCGTTTCGATTGGTCACATATGGTCCTGTCTGCCGGAACAATGCTCCTCCCATCGCCGGAGATGACCTCGGCGTGTTTGATCCTTGATTGCTTTTTAATAAGGAAACCGGCCACACGTCGTTATGGTTTAAGGATTTCTAAGATGCTTAGACCACGCAGAGCGAGCTATGGTCATGTCTAGGCGATCTCGGAAGACTCCTTAGGGCACCTTTAAGATGCCGCTGGCTTCATTCGGCTCCGTCAGCTCCCCGTACAAACCTTTGCATGTTCCGGTTCTCTACGTTGGTACTGACAGCGTCAGCACCAATGCACTGACGCTTTTTAGTACTGGCAAGAGGTGGCCTTGGCGGCTTCAGCGCGATATCTCGCAGGTTCATTTTCGCATCGATCGAAAAGGTACAGCTCGGAAAGTAGGGTTCACTAAAATATTCTTCTAGAACTTGAAAACACGAAATAATACAACATGTAGAGATGAAGACAGACAGTAGTGTTCTTTGCAACTAGCAACCCACATTTAGTGATACTACCCTCAATGCATCAGCTCTTCCCTTTCCTAACCCCAAAGTCTCTCTCAAAAAAAAAAAAAAAAGGAGGCGGAGGTTGCAACTGCTGCGGTCCTGGAACATGCATCAGGATGAAACGCGGAGTTGACAAAACCATAGGCGCCCGCGGCGCTCTCAGTGCCCTGCCAGCCACTCGTGTCGCTCGCGTTATCTATTTTGGCTGCGCCAGAAATTTTTAGGCTCTGGCGCAAAGCTTTGGCGATATAGGAAATCCGCAATGAATACACAAAATGCTTCCCTAAAATAAAAGAACACCTTTCGTTAAGCCTTAAGTTGATACTGTAGCCAAAGCTACAAGCGCGAGCTAGCCCCCTCTCCTATCTTTAAGACGCGCATTTCTTGCGCGAGTGCTCGTTCAGCGGAAGAACGCTTCAATCCAGCCACCTCAAGCTCTCGTGCTTTGGCACTTGCTGCAGTCTCAGCTTACGGGTGAAGCAACGTTGGCGTGAACGTTGGGACGGCCCTTCATACGCACGTGTTCTCGTGGGTAAAGACGCCAGGCAAAGCCACGCGCTCATGCAACTTTTGGAACCTTGCCAAAGTTACGCTAGCCTTGAAAACGTAGTAAAAAATAATGTATTTATTTTATGTAGAATTCGCAATTTTCGCGACCTATCCGGGGCGCGCCGGCGCCTATCAAGATGGCTGTCATCTGGATGATCGTCGTAGAACAGCAGTAATGTAGCGGGTCTGCGACGCCAAATTAATTCTACTTTTGCTTTATACGAGCAGTATTAGAGCCTTACTTTATTTTTTCGCATCAGGAAGGTGTAGGCAAGTACTTTTATTGTGAAGCCGATTATCCAGGAGCTAGGGAGGGCGATTCTCACGCCGCGGTACCACCATCGCTGAAAGCTGCGAATACAGACCATTCCAGTAAGACTATTTTAGAAAAGAGCTTCTGGCCTCTGTCATTTCCAGTGTTCGTGTGTATGGCGCGTGTTTCCTAAGCGACGAACATGTGCGTGCTGAGCTGCGAGGCTCGCCCGCTAGGCTGTGGACTCCTAAGCATTGGAAAGGCGCATACGGTGCCTTCATCCTGACAATCTCTGGGCGTTGGCTGTGTAGTGGCGGTATATTTATTCCCCGCTATTTCATTTTGTCTCGCCGCTACATTCAGCGGGGAAAATGACGGCACATGGTTTGATGTCACCTGACCTACACACAAATTCAGTTTACCCATTAAATATAGCAAGAAGATTGACACGTGAGTGGCCGTGGCTCTTTCAATTATGTCTGCAGCCAATCGCTTATTTAGGCAACATAGTTGGTTCTGCCCGAATTTTTTCTTTTTTATTTTCTCTGTGTGAGCTTGTCGTCGGCATCCCATACGTCAAAGGATGGCATCACCGCATTACTCTAAGAAGAAGTAATCGGAAGCGTGAATTTTATTACGGGGCTTCATACAGATCATTAATGTACCCTAGCGTACCAAATGTCTAGAAAAAAAGAATAGTTCTTTTTACACAAACATAAATGACGCATAGTCTAACGCCTCAGTGACCGTCCGAATGATCCCGACACGATCCAAATGGTTCAGAGCTTGCCGTTATCTGTTTCAAAGTTTTTAAGCGATTTTCAAAACTTCTGAATGCAAAAATAAGGCCCGTTCCCTTTAGCTAACGCCATTCATTTCCATACTACTAGGAATGTGGTATGGTACTCATGATGTATTAGAAATTCGCAGTTCAGTCTGTTTGGGCAGGAATAATCTTGATAACTATTTTTGCAAGATTAAAATCTTATTAATAAATTCAGTCCAAGTGACAAATATAAGAGCTCAGCAAGGAAATCCTCTAA
This sequence comes from Ixodes ricinus, assembly GCA_037355805.1. Classification (NCBI taxonomy): domain Eukaryota; kingdom Metazoa; phylum Arthropoda; class Arachnida; order Ixodida; family Ixodidae; genus Ixodes; species Ixodes ricinus. Next base: position 10,686 of record JAZHYW010002536.1, read on the forward strand.
GCTAAAATTAGAAGTCAGAATATTTCATTTTTATTTTAAAGCATTTCTTTGGCATTGCGAGTAGCTGAATGAAACCGATGAAGCAATTCAAGCTCACTGGTGTAGGGTAATTATGAAATAATTACAAATAAAACTCAAGTAGTCTCCTTTCTAAGGAACATCTCGTGTATTGAGTTTGTGATACTTGTGGATACAACAGTTCCTCTATTTTATACTGGACCATTCCTGAGATATAGAGACATCTTAGCTATAAGGGTCAGGAAAGCATTTGTGAGACAAATTTGTGTAATTTTTATTCTCCAAAGGCCCAGCGATGCCAGGTCCTTTAGTGAAGGCACACTGTGTCTGTTTTCTGGGAAAATGCATTCTCCAGCTAGTTGTTAGTGTGCGCTACTGCGCTAACACGCGTCCACCGAGATCTTGAACATGAAGATTACTTTATTTAATCATAATCGTGCCGGCGACATTGGACAACTATATTCCGATAGGAAGCTTTTTGTCATCGTTTGTTTGTGAATGTCTTATGGTGTGATATTTCCTGTATGTAACATCGTAAACAATCGATCTGTTTCAATCAACAAAACATGTTTTTTTACGAAATATTTATTTTATTTCTAAATATATTCAACCGATAGCTCTATACACTTCACCAAATTTTGTTGTCTTGATTTTAACCTATTCAAAGTATATTTCTGTTGCAACTTTAAACCAGAATGTCACAGCCGTCTTGACGACTTCATCATGATAAAGCCGCCGTCCAAGGAGGCTTTTCTTTAACTTCAAACAAGCAATATTTTTGAGAAAGAAGAAACCAGGCCAGACCTTTACGGTGGATGGCTCTGCTGCTGAAACCCACATTCTCGATTGGAAGCCTGTGATTTACGTTACATCTGAACCGGCGCGTCGTCGTAAAGGATCACGCCTGCAGATAGTTTTGTTCGTCTTTTCTCCCCAATTAATTCCCGCAAAGAGTTCATTTTGTTCGCATAACTCCTCTCAGATATTTTTTTTCTGTGCCACGAACTGCAGCCGCAGATATTTGTTAGAATCCCAGGAAACAGTTATTCTTACTTTGTCTTTTTTCTGTCTTTAACATTTTGGAGTGGGGGATTACTTGTGCTTCCACTCCATTCACTCCATTTTAGGCTCGGGATTTCTTTGAGAGACCCAAGCCTCACCTCCAGCAACCAAACAATAAAATTATTTTTTCCTTCACGGAGCATCACTCAACTCTCCCGACAGCACTGGAGCCTCGTGACCTTCTGAGATGGCGTCAGCTTTCTTTAAACCCATCTTGCATTTACCTTTAACATGCCCAACTTTTCATTAATGATTTTTTCAAGCTAAACCCGCCGAGATGCCTATCTCTTTAGATTTTCTCGAAAACTTGATTATTCTATATGGCAAAATAAATGTTCTACGTTTTGGACATTTCCATGGAATTTGCTTTCCAAGGCCTCATGGTCACCTTCAATGGGCTTTTCATCTAAATAAACTGCTCTCTTAAAAATGTTACTTTGTGGGATGATAGGGCAGACTCCTACAAACTGCAGTAGAACTTTAATTGATCTCTTTTGGTATATATGTTTTTGCGATAATGTTTTTCCTGAATGATCTTCCAAATGTAGCATTTTTGTACTCAATTCACGCGAAGACGCACTTGACATTCAGTTCCTTGAAATGTTAGACTCGCAGTGAACCGCAACTGTTAATGAGTAACCTTGAGGCACGTCACAACATGATTAGAGTTGTTTTAACACACAGTTTTTTTCATACTCAGGTAGATAAAATATTCAACACCACTCGTAGCTTCACATATTTTACTTTTTGCGGTAGTGCAGGCTAAGCACATGAATTCGTAGATTACGTCATGTTGTAAGGAGAGACAAAGGAAGCCTCTTATCGTTCTAAGTTAAAAGAGATTAATAGCGTAGGCATTACTTTGCTATGCCAGTCTTGGATACGGCACAAGAGAGATAGAGGACACCTCTTATCGTTCTCATTTAATGGGGTGTAATAGCCATTGGCATTACACTTCAAGTTTGCTACACCACCCTATACTGCGGCACAAACCTTGGTTCCTCTTCTTTTTTTCAATGTGAACGTCACCTCGCAGATAGTAAGTCGTTTGTACTATGTTTCTTCTTCACAGATGAAGTCAAGGGACTGGACCGTCGTTGATGCCCAATCACTCTACCAGTGGTTCGCTCTAGAAGGTGGTCGAAGCAAGGATATTATTGGAAACTGAAACCGGCGACTTCATGAGTGGTGCAAAGATGTTCAAACAGTGCTGCAGTAACTTCTACAAGGTGCTGGCGGTCATATTGGTTGCCCTTTTGCTTTTGGAGTACAGCTTCAATTTCCTGGCCTACCATCAGAAGAATATCAGGTGTCTTAACGCCAGTATTTCCTGTATATTTGAGCCTCTTCTGAGCCCGGACTCTGACATCTTCAATACCAGCCATGGTAACAGGACTCGGGGCGGTGCCGAGAGTGCTGGGAGTGGAACTGACATGAGCAACACTAGAGCGGCGGCGGTGTCCTCTAATAAGTCCCTAGAGCTCTGCCCTTTAATGCCTCCCAATTTAGGTGAGTGAAAACTGCTCGGAACATTACTCTTTCTCTTTCCGAGCGGCGCAGGATTGCTAGACACAAGTACATTTTCATGGTGCATCAGGACCTCTTTAACTTTGACTGCACCCAGTATTTGAAACACCATACTAATCGCATTTAAAAAATAATTCATTCTAAAATTATCTAGCCACGTCATTGCAGAAGAAATGTATTTCACTATTCGTTCCTTCCTAAAACAATAGAGGAATGGAACCTTCTTCCGCAGAAAATGGTGAAATCATGTTGCCCTGCAGAGTTTTTAGATAATTTTATCGCTTTTGGAACTAGTTTCTTCTTGTTGCAGCTGATGCTCTGCAGTCATTGTCATATTATGAGTGTGCGTTTTTGCTTCGTTTATGTCTTTACTTTTGTATTGCGCGAATGCAAATTATACTCTATGTATGCGGCGTTTCTCGTTTCCGGCTGGTGTTTATAACTGCATATTTTGTTACTCTCTCCTTCAATGACCCCAACTAGGGGTTAACAGTATCTTGAAATAAATAGGCTACTTTAGAAAGAGTGAAACAACGTATTTGAGTTTTGGTGACACATCAGCAACAAAATGCCAGAGAGCGCCAAGAGGAAAAGTTGGTCATCTTGAATCACACGAATTGTGTACTAAAACAACATGATCAGTTTTTTTTGTTTTTTTGTAGTTATTATGGAAATATTATACTTTATTCTGGAAAATGGGCCTCCTGAAGCCTCAGAGTAGTATTCGATGTTTCGCTAAGAGACTTGGGCTTTTAAGGACGCTGAAGAATTTGTCCCTTTGACAAACGTGGGCTGCATGCCGGAGGATTTAAGGAGGCTCGATTCATGCCATTTCGATCAGCTTGCACTGCCTGTCTGCTATGTTTAATTTATAATCTCTCAAAATATGAAAAATTACTGCTTGTGTGTCACTGGCAAGATGGTTATTGATAACAGGTAGTGCTATGTAAAGTGCAGAAGTTCTGATGAAACAAGATGGCGAAAGTAAGTGGATGTTTCTTCTGAGAGTTTGGGCAAACCAAAGAAAGGTGAACAGACGTTAGGGCTTCCAAGCAGCGCTCACACGTCGGGTGTTTTTCCCTCCCTAAAAGTTAGCTATGGGCCATCGTGCATTACCGATACTCAGTCGGTAGAAAAACAAACCCGGAGCGATTGTTTTTACATTCTTATTTTTGTTCGACTTCCGGTTCGTTTTTCTGCACGATGTGTTCCAGCCTTAAATTAACAAATGTTTGACTGATGCAGCTATCTTATCTGAAGATAAAACACAAAATGGAGTGCGTACTCGTGCACCCGTTGATTCCGTTGTGACATGGGCGTTTACTTTAGTGGTGTTTCTTCAATTTGTGTTTTGTTGTGAGCTAGGCCCATTTTTATGTCTTTCGTTTTGGCTAGTCTTCGTCTTTTTTGCTAGCTCTTGTATACTTACGTTACGCATGAACGCAACTCGCCTAAATACCTACTTTGATAGAAGATCTGATGTCTATTGCTTTGTTTGTGTGCTGCGTACCGAATAAAAACATTTTGGAATGAGGCTCACCAAACCTCGTTGAGGAGTACATCATCTTCCAACCAGAACATTCCAGCAAACCTTGCCGAATGAGAAAACATGCGCGTGTTTTCCGCGTCAGCTCTTAGTTAACCAAATGACTCTCGGTATTTCCGCCATCGTCATGAACGCATGGAAAATAGTCAAGTGGGTTTGAAATGATTTCTATGTGCCAGTGAGCAGCTATACTTCGAACACTTAAAAAGAACATACGTCTTATTTATTTGTTAAAAAATATGTAGAGTCTAGAGTTGAAGCGCAAAGATGTTCTTTCGGGAATTTGGAAACCTAGCATCAGATGTGTGCTGGCAAGGACCACAAATGAGCGCGAAAGATTGCAGTGGCTGCACGTTAGGTGTTTCTGACGCCATTTTGCATGTGGTGTTGTGGAATTTCCGGGAGGTCGCTTGGGTGCAAGGAAGGAATTAAGGTATGAATAATCGTGCAAGTATACTTTTATCGCTAAGCAATGGCTGTATGTGTAAAACAGGCGGTGATGAAGCAGGTATTGAGTACATCTTCCTTTCCTATTTGGGTCATTCCATGCCAAACGTCCCAGACATTGCGCTCGACCCCTTCCGATTTCTAAAAAAAAATTCATGGCCTTTTGCCCCAATGTCCGTAGCCATGCCCTGAAATATTTTTGGCGAAAAAATTTTTTTGATGACGTGAGCGCGGTTTGAACTTTTAAAAACAGCGTGAAACTAGGCATCACTCAATAATTGATGAAAAATCAGCTTTTTAGTGAAACACCTAGCAATATTTTTTCTTAAATTTGCACGGCTTTCGGCTTACAATGTGGTTAAGCTTGTGAAGTTTTGTTTAACTTAAATATTTTTTAAAAAACAAAAATAATTGAAAATTTTAACATTTTTGTTATTTTATTAAAAAATATCTAACTGCTGCCGGGACTCAATATAACTTTTTGCCGGCTGCCCTGCAGGTATATAATCTATAAAAAAGTTTAAAACCGCTCAATAAAATATTTCGCAGTAAACAAAAATCCTGAAGTTGCAAAAAAGTGCGTTTTGACGCATAAACAGCTGTTTATTTCACCCTGAGGTGGTCCAAGTAAAAATACAAAATATGGTGGGTTTGGAAGAACAATCGATAATCTTTTGATTCTGAAAGTTTAATCAAAGTAATTTTTGTTTAAAGCGAGAAAACAATTTTTGAAGTTGTAGCTCTCGCACCACAACCCACGTCGCTTCTTAACGCCTCTTCGCCGCACAGCACGCCACCTGCGACGATAGCTGACGCGATTAGGTCCAAAGAAAGAACGGAGTTTTCTGCCGCTTACCCTTGTCCGTCTTTCCGGCTGCAAGGAAAGAAACGGCGGGTATCGTGTAATAATCGTTGGTGCCGCCAGCGCTTGTGTCCTTTGTACCCGAGGGCGGCTCGAAACGCGATGCCTAATACGGGCGCATCAGTTGACGTGGACTTCTCCTAAAAGGGAAACGCGATAATATCGCCGCGAAATCTAGCTGTCACGCATACTGCGGTGAAAAGCGGAACTATTCAGCGACGCAAGAATTTGCCGTTTCAAAGCCGATTTAAACACAAACGAGGCGTGAGCCTCCAACTGCGCCCGTTCGTTAACACCACATCGCGTCGTCGTATGAGATTGCCCGTTCACGGGGCTTTTGTGTTGCTGTCTACATCTGTCCTGACGTCGAGAAGAGAGAGTGATTGCGATGTGTACGTAAGAAACAGCTAGCTTACTAGTGGATGCTCTTACCTGGCAGCGCTAAGCATTTGCTGATATCAAGACAGTGGAAAGTCCACAGGAGGACACAGCCGCGCAAAACGGTCAAAATAGGAAAAGCCATAAAGCAACAAGAGTAGAAAAAAAAACATCTTCCCACCAAGATGTACCCGACAACTCGAGGTCCCGCTTTCTACCTGCGTGCGCACACCGTGACACCGTCGCACGCTTTGCCGGGCTCGACGGTGGCGGGCTGTGCAGAGAAGAGACGCAAGGAACGACGCCAGGTTGCGGCGCGAAAGCTCAACTTCAAAATGTTTTTTTCCTCTTTAGAACAAAATTACTTTAATTAAGCTTTCAAGAACAAAAAGGAAATAAACTCTTTTGCAGAAGTGACCATGTTACGTATTTTTCTTTGGGCCACCTCAAGGCAGAATTGACGGCTCTTTAAACGGCAAAACGCTATTTTGCACAATTTTTTTCTGCAAGATAATAGACCGATCTCACCAGCCAGTCTAACTACGCCACCGTTGCCGCAATGCATCGAGGGAACTTTAGTCTTTCTGCGCGTGCGACAACCTCGCTGGAGGTCTGCGCGTGCAGGGCACGAACAGTCTCGTGCAGGGCCGATTGCCTCCTGTGAACTAAAGTTATGGCTGCCTCGCGCATGCTCCGAACGCTTGGTGAGATCGGTCTATTAGTTGTACGGCCTGAAACTTTTTTTGTGTACAGTTTACCTACAGGGCTGTCAATAAGAGTATTTACAGTCGCATGCAGCAAAGCCATAGTTTGTAGCAAAACTAAAAATATGCTAAAATGCTCATATATTCCTTATTTTTTTAAAGCTGCTTCGAGCATACCAAATTCCATGACCATGATCCTTATTACGTAGCAGTCCAAATACCGTAGAGGTTTTAAACAAAAATATTCCAGTGTTCCGTAAAAAAAATCTTACTTTTCATCAATTATTGAATGAGTCGTTGTTCCACCCCCTTTTACTAGTTCGAACTGCCATCACCCCATGAAATTTCTTTTTCGTCAAAAAAATATGTTAGAGGCACCACAAACGTTACGGTGAAGAGCCATCAATTTTAATGCGAATAGCATTCTTTGGATACTTCACGCACTTTTCGTCTATGTATCTATCTATCTATCTATCTGGCTATCTAACCTCTTACGCCGCGGGTCGATAAATAAATAGAAAAGACCGGCGCCGGCTGGATTCGAACCGTTGACCCTTTGATCAGCAGGCAGACGCGCTAATCACAGAGCTATGAAGGCAGTCATTCAACGCACTCTAAACGGTTGTTTATATCTTTACCATAGGACGCGCTTACAGCGCTGTCACAGCTACCGGTGGCGCGCGTTCCATGCACGAGGGCTCATTCCGCTCTCGTGAGGCTGAGCACGGCCGCTAGCTCACCCTCTCCCGCGCTCGGGAGAGGGTGATGTAGCGGCCGTGCTCAGCCTCACGAGAGCGGAATGAGCCCTCGTGCATGGAACGCGCGCGCACCGGCAGCTGTGACAGCGCTGTAAGCGCGTCCTATGGTCAAGATATAAATAACCGTTTAGAGTACCGTTGGTTGAGACTAGCTGAGACGCCAGAAAGTCTGGTCGGTACCATTTTGAGTGTTTGTGCGTATGGCGCGTGCTTTGCTCGCCTTCCTAAGTGACACAAACGCACGTGCTGGGCTGCGGAGATCGTGCGCAGGGCTGTGAAAGTGTCAACAAATTTAGAATCGCCTCAAGAGTGGGCTGGCGTATCTAGAGTGTGCCGGCCACCTGACGAACGCGCATAACTCCGCACCGTTTCATGCTATTCGCATTGACGTAGATAATCATTCCCAAAGGATGGGTTCTGCTGATTTTTATTTTAGGAATCGGAGGTGGCCGTGGGACCTTTGACATGGCTTGGAGAAGTCCACGTCGCCTGATGCCGCCCTTCGTTTACGCATCGCGTTTCGAGCCGCCCTCGGGTACAAAGGACACAACGGGCCTGCTATTGCTACGCGCTGGCGGCACCTACGATGATTACACGATACCCGCCGTTTCTTCCCTTGCAGCCGGAAAGACGGACAAGGGGAAGCGGCAGAAAACTCCGTTCTTTCTTTGGACCTAATCGCGTCAGCTATCGTCGCAGGTGGCGTGCCGTGCGGCGAAGAGGCGTTAAGAAGCGACGCCGGGTAGTGGTGCGAGAGCTCAACTTCAAAAATTGTTTTCTCGCTTTAAACAAAAATTACTTTGATTAAACTTTCAGAATCAAAAGATTATCGATTGTTCTTCCAAACCCACCATATTTTGTATTTTTACTTGGACCACCTCAGGGTGAAATAGACGGCTGTTTATGCGTCAAAACGCACTTTTTTGCAACTTCAGGATTTTGTTTTACTGCGAGATATTTTATTGAGCGGTTTTAAACTTTTTTTATAGATTATATACCTGCAGGGCAGCCGGTAAAAAGTTATATTGAGTCCCGGGAGCAGTTAGATATTTTTTAATAAAATACCAAAAATGATAAAAATTTTCAATTTTTTTAGTTTTTTTTAAAATATTTAAATTAAACAAAACTTCACAAGCTTAACCACATTGTAAGTCGAAAGCCGTGCAAATATAAGAAAAAAATATTGCTAGGTATTTCACTAAATAGTTGATTTTTCATCAATTATTGAGTGATGCCTAGTTTTACGCTGTTTTTAAAAGTTCGAACCGCGCTCACGTCATCAAAAAATTTTTTTCGCCAAAAATATTTCAGGACATGGCTACGGACATCAGGGCAAAAGGCCATGAATTTTTTTTAAGAAATCGGGAGGGGTCGAGCGCAATGTCTGGGACGTTTGGCATGGAATGACCCATTTTCGATTACGAAGAATACTTGGATGATTCAGGACCGGTTCATTCTCGGCAACCTAGGTATTGAACTAGACTTCTCTCAGAGTGGTTCTATTAATACCTGACAAATATAACGTTTCTAGTTTGATGTTAAACTACTGTGTCTTTTTAGGCTTCGGTCGCAGCTGTGTCTTCAAGATGGTGATGTTAATTTCGGGACGGTCGGATGTTAACTGCCCACAATTATTGTTAGTTTCTTTCAGTTTCAGAAAAATAAAAAATATTCGATCCTGATTTTTTTTTTTTACATTTTCTGTTCTACATTTTTCAGTTGGCCGCCGAAAAGTCTTACAAGAAGCCCCGTCGCTTGAGGAGATCGAGAGGAACTTCACGCACATCATGCTAGGAGGGAGGTTCAAGCCCAAGGAGTGCCTGGCCAGGCACCGAGTGGCTATACTCATTCCATACCGGAACCGGGAGGAGCACCTAAGAGTCTTCCTTTATAACATGCACCAGTTTCTGCCCCGGCAGCAGATAGACTATGGCATTTTCGTCATTGAACAAGTGGGTTTGTTGCCAAAATGTGTTTGTCTTTGCGCTAGATCATGGTGTTGCTTGGATGCGGCACACGGAAACGCAGGTGTAAAAGAAACAGATTTAAGTATACTAAGCTAACACGAAAATTGGATTTGACAAATATTTATTCTTAATGCGAAAATGCTTCAGTAATGCAAGCCTATCATCCGGGTTAATAGAAAATAGGTGAGATCAATTTGCGTGAAGATTATAACATTTCCATATTGGGGAGCAAATCCACTATACCAAATGAACAGACCTATAGGTGCTTAAATTGGTGCAATTAAAACAAGTTATCAGTCCGAGTTGAAAACAATCACTTCCTTCACGCACGTTCCAAATTAAGCATTACACATTAAAAAAGGGAAAAAGAAAACCTTGAAGGCTAGATTTATGCATTTTGGGCAGGTGATTTTTGCGTTCAGAGGAAAAAACATAGGTGGCTGATTGTCACGATGAGTCGTGTAGTTACCCTAAATGTGTTAATAAACTTTCTTGATAAGTGCAAATAAACATATGACTCCAATAAGAGATTTACTGAGAGTCATCCAAAACTACGAAATCAGATTGCGGTAATTGTAGAAATACTTAAATCACGTGGGAAGTGCGGGGGTGCGCCAATGTTACAATTCGTGTTGCAGGCTGAACTGCAAAAATAAGGTGCAAAAAAACGGATGGGAATGTTACGTGGGTCTTGTGTTCGGGAGAAAGGGGGGGGGGGGGCGAGAGAGAGAGGTTTTTTTTTTTCATTTTTCTCAAATTTATTGCAGAAATGTCTGAATCGTGCGTGTGCGTGTGTGGTGGGGCGGGCAAGGGGGGGGGGGGGGCGGGAGCGATGTCCCCTCTGCCCCCGTCCTCCGTTGCTCCGACGATACAGACTGCACAGCGTTGTTCCACACTGTTGAATCCAACCGGGTCTATGGCTGCGTTTAGATAGGTGCAACCCTAGCTTATCGAATCGAGGTTTGACTATTTTGATTGGTATTAGATGGGTAGAAGAGAAATAAGTAGAAAGACAAGGTGAGGTGTTATTGGTCCTGCTCGATTCGATGCGCTAAAATCGCATTCATGTAACCCAAGCCTGTAATCAATGTCGTCCTGAAACCCCTACGGCTGAGTAGGCACGCCGGAACTGCTCAAAGTTCACAATTTCTAGCAATAGGTATGATAGAGTTAAACAAAAACAAAGATACATTTATTTTCATTTTGCTACTGGAGCGGCTCTACAGCTCCTTAACATCTACGTTCCAGCTTTTAGTCGAAGAGCACCATATCTGCTACCGGTACAAACCCGGATGCGAAAATATAACCATCCTGCCCTGCCTTCCCCCTCCCTTCCCCCCTCCCCCCACCCCCAAGAAAGACAAGAAAATGGTCTTATTTCAAAGTTATTGCCTTTCCCGCAGAGAGATATCCTCACAGAACCCAATTCACTCCAGTTTCTGCAATATCCTTCGCAAAACGTGCGCTTCTTTACATACAGAAGTATGGGGAGGATGGCACATTCTACAAGGACTCTTAGCAGATCGGTGTAAATCGTGTTTTATGGCAATTCTTAACGTATCTAGATATTTTTTTTGTTATTGTTTTAGAAATTTGGCGGAGACAAGTTCTTCTTTGTTGTTGTTGTTGCTGCGTACTGTTTTGAATGCATTAGGATTAGCGTGCAGCAGGGCAGAAGCCACACGCATGGTAATTTTATCATTTCTTTCCGGCACAGCAGTAATTTTAATTTAATTGAAATTAACTTTATCCCAAATAATTTGTAACATTAAAAAATTCACTTGAGCCAAGTATCAAAATTAAACCTAAGACCGGGTCATAGTAACAGAATGGAATAATGACTACGCGGCGTCTGAGCTTACCGATTTTTTCTGTTCATGTTCGTTTCCTTGAAACTAAACTTGCTGTGTTCTCGCCAATGATCAGGAAAACATTTGTTTCTTATATTGGGTGGCAGAGTTAATTTATCAGTGTACTCCATGTGAATGAAGAGGATCAAGAAAAAGGGCGGAGAAATACCACCTAAAAGACAAGGCCTGCACGTTTCCTCCTCTAAACATCATCACTAGTAGATCCCCTCAGCGCCTCCTAGCTGGCCCGGATGTGCACCATCATCTGCTACACTAGGTCTGTTCGATTCGCCTGAATTGGCTGAACTAGTTCAGCAGTGCAGGAACTGGTGCATTCGATTCAACCGGAAGTTGCACGGCCGCTGCACTGGCGCGTTCGATTCATCCGAGTTCTGAACGAGTTCAGACCCAGTTCCTCAAAATCTTGCACCGGCTTCGGAGTCAGTCCAGCGTCCGTGCAGAAGCAGACGACAAGAGCAGACGGCGATAGCAGACGACAGTCCTCGTCCGTCTCTGCTCGCGGTGCCATTTTCCGCAGCTCTTGCTCAATTGTCTGCTATGTTTAACAATAACGCCGATACGGACGTTGCATTTCCTCTCATTTATGATAATAACGTAGCCGCGGTGGACGCGGAATTGAGATCATAATTGAGGGTAGGAATTTGATTGATTATGATATTCTGAAAGCGTTTTAGGCACCTGCTCGTGTAGGTTTGGCTCCTGTGGTAAGTGTTGAAATACTGGCTCACGTAAATTGTTTCTTTTTGATGCTATCTGGGGATCCACAGTGTTGATATTCTTCCTTACCGACACGGAAAAGGTATTGCACTCTTGATAGTTCCCACCTTCACTTGCTCTTGGATGCATACTGACGACTCCGATACATTGCAGAGGTCTGGGATTTAGAACATTGGCCCTCGCATGCCCCGTAGCTGAGCATAATACTGCATCCTTTGTCCGTCTGGTATGTGGACGCCCACTAACGGGCCTGGGAAAAACGACGCCGAGAATCGGCATTGGCTTGGTAGTTCCATGCAGGTATTTCTTGAGAATCAGCATAAACGCTTCAGCTTGACGCCAAAGTTACGGTCGATAAATGCATTGGCCAAAACTCTATCGTTAGGCCTTCGTCTTCGAGGTGACCGCTATCGACCGCGCGATGCCGCCAGTGACTCCCGACGCAAAATCATCCTGATGCCACAAACCTATCGTCGAAATGCGAAACTCGAGAGACTTGGAATAAATCTACTATTGCTAAATGAATGTGAAGGACATGAACGCTTACGGAAACGACAGGAACTGAACGGCCGTTAAAAATGCAGATAGAAACACATTTCGTGCAGAAAACGTTTTTAGTACACGCGAATAAAAAATATTCACAGAAAATATTTCGTTATTATACTTTAAAACTAAGGAAACACGGATGCTCTCATCAAACCGTGACTAATTAAATGTCGCATACAACGTGGCGTGGAGAAACAAGAGCCAACAGATGTAGACGACACCCTGCGCTTCCGAAAAGCCGATCACAGCGCCAGTCCTAAAGCGCGGCGGCTGCACTGGTTCTGTGCTGCCGCTGCACGACTCCTGCACTCCTCTGAAATTGGACAGAACTATTTCAGAACTTTCTGGCCGAATCGAACAGACCTATACGCCTCGCAAGTGGGCTCATTTTCGTCTTCTGCGCATGAGAAAGGAAGTAGCGGTGACGTCAGAACGCCGAGCCCTGATTGGCTGATCGCGACCCCCTATCTGAGCGTCGTCTGCTCCTTTGCAACGTCGTCTGCTCGCAACGTCGTCTGCGTCTGTCTTACCTTTCCTGCGACTTTCGGAAGTGCAGGTCTTTACGAGCGAGCTCGACTTCGCCTTTCAGAGAGGGCAGACGAAATAACTCGAGCGGTACGTTGTTTTTGTCTAACAACTAGCAGACGCGCATCAAGGAGGGAAGTCAAAGGACTCACTGGCGAGGTGTCCCGAGGCGCCGAGGTTTGTTTGCTAAGAACCGAGAGTGAGCGTGTTAGTGTCCGCAAGTTCCCTCCCAAATACTTTTTCCCTCCTTTCGTGTGCGGCGAGACTCCTCACTCTTTAACGGCGTCGGCGGGTTGGCGCAGTTAAAGGCGATGCGTAGTAACCGAAATTTGCGATTTCAGAAAAACAATGCAGGAGGTGTAGGCGGGACGCTACAATCCCTACAACACTACTCGTAAGGCGATATCTCGAATGGACGACCGTATTTTGAGAAAAAGAGGTCGAGATTGAACAAGGCCGACGAGGCGCGATGACGTCAAGATACCTAGTTTCCTCGTCTCTTCGCTTCGCTCACTCAAGGCGGCGAGGCGGAGTAGACGCGAGGCCGTTCCCTCTCCTATCGAAGAAACATGACGTCAACAAACCGTGTCAAATGCGCCTCACTTTTCTTGAAAAATACGGTCATCCGTTTGAGATATCGCTGTATGAGTGATGTTTTGTGTTTGTAGCATCCCGTTGCACGCTTTTGCCGCGTGTTTTGTCGGAATCCAGATTTCGGTTAAGCATCCCTTTAACGTCGTCTGCTTTACGTCTGCTAGTCAAAGCGATGGCTGCTTTACCTTTCCTGCGTCTGTCGGAGATTCACCGCTTTTTCACCGGCGAGAGTCACCGTTGCCTCGGAAAACAAGGAGATGACAAGAGGAAGAGATTGACCTCTTAATCTAAAATTGAGGTCAGCGATCAAAGTATAATACGGGAAGGGTTCACAAGGGTCGCGCGGGCATATTCCATTCAGCACGCCAGCCGGTCGTGGGCAGACGGTCGCCGAGTCGGAGTGGCTGCTAGGCCTATCTGCCGAGCTCGCTTGGTCGGTGTCGGTGGAATCGTGGCCGTTGGAGCTTTTCCCGGGTGTTTGTGGATCCAGCGTTCTTGTTCGTCGTGGTCTGTTTCAAGTACTTTTTACTTTTTTCTTGCTGCTTGAAGTCGGGACGCGTGAGAAGCGCACGTAGAAAAATAAACGTCCGTTGGTCGTCGCGACCGCGACGCTGTCGGCCATGCTGATTTGATCGTAAGAAGTGCGTAAGACAGCTTCGGAGCTGTCGTAGGATTTCGTCGTAACCTGCGCAAAACTTACGAAAATTTCGTTTCGTGAATACGAATTTGTTCTTAAGTTTTGTCTTACGCATATTTCTGGCGTAAGATCGTTTCGTGAATCTGGCCTCTGCACTTTCGAAAGTCGCAGGAAAGGTAAGACAGACGCAGACGACGTTGCGAGCAGACGACGTTGCAAAGGAGCAGACGACGCTCAGATAGGGGGTCGCGATCAGCCAATCAGGGCTCGGCGTTCTGACGTCACCGCTACCCCCTGCGCAAGAAGCAGACGAACTTGCCCTCCGCATTGTCTGTGACATTGACCCCGTAAGTGACTACATCACAACATGGCGTCTGGGTCCAAACAAACCGTTGCTAGGGACGTTGCTATGGACTAATGCATGGAGACTCCACATGAGGCTAGATTTTTGCTTACAAGTAAGTAAATATTTGTTGTATGCAACCTAACTTTTCGGTATATAATTATGAAGATCTTCTTGTCGTCTCAGCGTCGTATTGCAACGATGAAAGCCATTTCTGAAGTATTATACTCCGCTTTGCTTTGGTAGCAGACGACACGATAGATTTGCTGCGGCCTCTGTTGCAACGGGCGTCTTCATTGAATTGCGTTGGTAAACAAGCGACAAAAACAAGTGCATCGCCATGGCCGTAGAAGCCTCTGCAAGTGCGTTTTTTCTGTGAAGAACCCAGCTTAGTTCAAAGGGGTAAAAATGCCGTAAAATCAAGACCACATCATGCAGATCAGTTGCAACGACGACCTGAAGTGCATTACAGGCATAGTGCAGCCCAGCATGAGAAACAAATCGTTCGCCGTCGGGGTGAGTCGGTTGTTGTTGTTATTATTATTATTATTGAGGCTGTCAGGTTATTAAATAATTGCATGTCTATCGCGATTTCGCAGTATTTTGCTCCCCCCCCCCCTTTTTTTAGTATACATCAAATTCCGTGGATGTGCTCTTTTGGTGAAGATCTCCATCGAACCCGCGATGCGAGTACAATCTGTAATAAACTCACCTTATATTTTTTGTCCAGTTCTTTCGCGCTTTGGGGTCTTGCAGAAATCTGAATGAACTGCTAGAGTCTTTCTCTACGTAATGGTTACAACCACGAAGCACCCTCCCATAGTGCGAGTCCGCAAACAAAATTTGGGATCTCAACCGATCGCCTGAAGTGCTTTTCTCAGAGGTGCATAGCGATCTTTTAGCAGACGATCATCTCGATCGACGCCCCGACTTTCGATAAACCATATTTTGCATCGCACCCCACTATGAATTCTTGTAAGTGTCTCAAACTCGTTATATTTCAAACAAATGCAATATCGGAATATCGTCTTTATTCACACGACTCAGACGCCGGCGCCGGCTTGGCCGGCAGGGAATGTGGCAGACGGCATACTACTTGCATTCATCGTCTGCTGCAGGCGTCTTGAGGACCGGAAGTTGCAGTCGTAAATATTTCAGAAACAAGCGATTACCGGCACACTTCTGTCGAAATATATATGACATTCAAGCTTTCTATATCTGTGATTTTTAGAAGTTTAAATCCTACTCCTGATTTTTGAACGGTCGGGTTTTGGTAGCGAAACCTAGCCACATGTATTTGTCAATAACAACGACCTTAGCATCGCCTGCTTCTGTGGTTTGTGTAGCAGAGAATGACACAGATACTCACACCGAGTGTCCGGTGCTATAGCATACGATAAAGTTAGACGTTCACGCGGAGCATCAAATGCATGAGTGAAAATGCCTTACTGCTATGCAAAGGGCTGCAAGGCCCTTCGCTGGGCGCTGGCACTGGACGCCATTTTTGTGGGCGCTGTAGCGCTATCTCGAGTAATCTCGAGGTCGCTGCTTTAAAGTGTTTGTCATGAAACCAGGCGGCACGGGAAGGCGCTCCCTTGAGTCGTGGACAGACCGGCTTGACCCCAACAAAGCTGCCACGCGGGAGCTGGGAAAGCCGTCCGGCGACTGTGTTTCGGCGACGCCGTGTTTTCTCGGAAGTGGGCGGAGAGGGGAGCGACCTGGGAACGGGGGGGCGCAGTCTGTAATTGGAGAAGAGGGAGAGGGACGCTGCCTACCCGGCACCGGGAAGAAAAGACGGGAATGTGAGAGGAGGAGAGGCAGGGGCCGAAGGGGGCAGAGACAGGAGTTTGAGGAGTCGACCGGGGGAGTTTGATTGAGAAACATCGAGAGAGATTGGAGATATTGAGAATGAGTCGAGGGAGCCGATGAGAGGCTGAGAGAGATATATATCTGAGCAGCGACCGCGGAGTTTGAAGAATGAACTGCACTTTTGTCTATATTGTATATATTGTGTAAATACCACGTATATTAAACCAGTTATTCTCGAAGCGTCACCGTCCTTGGATCGACTACGAAAAGAGGCACAACGTGGGCGACAGCGGCATCCCCGGGCATCGTCAGCAGCAGCGCGACAGCGGGTGTCAACGATCTTATCATCACAGTGTTCTTTCGCAGAACGAGCGCGCGCGCTAGAAATGCACGTCTCAAAGCCGGGAGCGCGTGCTAGCTCGCGGTCCTGGCCGAGGAGTGTTCGCATGCACGCTGCAAATGAACTGGAAGCTCGCTATCAGCTCGCGCTCAGCCGTCGCGCACACGGCTCTGGCCGCCAGTGAATGCGACGCAGTTGCGACGCGGCCCCTGCTCTAGTCGAAGCTTCAGGGTGTTTGCCACTTGGAACGGGTCGGGGATCTACTAACGATGACGTCATGCGCAGGCCTTGTCTTCGAGGTGGTATTGGACGGGGGCACTCGTCTTCGGAAACATTTCAGAAATTAAATGTCAAAAATACGGGGGAGGAGCATAACAATTGCCCCTCCCACCCCATATATCCAGAATAGTTTCTGCGTTTCTGAGCGCAGCGCTTTAAAAAAAACAAAAAGAAAAAACTCATTCAACATTAACTTGATTGAATAAAATAACATACACAGTGAACTGCGTTTGTAACTGCATCCTTGTTTGCAGGATGGGAATGAAAAATTCAACCGAGCTAAACTGTTTAACGTTGGATACTTAGAGACACGTGGAGTGTACGACTGCTTCATTTTGCATGATGTGGATCTCATCCCGGAGGATGACCGCAACCTCTACACTTGTCCTGAGCAGCCCAGGCACATGTCCGTGGCCGTGAGCACTTGGAATTACAAGTAAACTGCAATGATAAGTTTTGACATAAAGAGCTGCAAAGCAACATTTTTAAACCAAGTAACATCTTCAGATATATTGCTGTTAAAACCACCTAAACAAAAACGAGTGCTTTTTAAGGGGTACTTCTGTTGAAAAAGAAGTGCATGTGTTGAAAGTCATACTTTTTATGTACATGTCTTTTCGATTTTTTTTTCGAAATTCAAAAAAAAAAATTTATCTTCAGATTGCATAAAAACGCAGAGCTATGGTTGGCTATATTCGATTGCTTGCCTAAACTGGAACTTCCTCTAAGCCTTCTTGTAAAGCCTTCTTGTATATTAAAAACAAAAGTTAAATTTGCGATTTTTGCTTAATTGAAAAGTTTGTTTGAGCAAACTGGGAGTAGAAAAACTTATATTACACTTCCGTCAACCAACAAGCCATGCAGAGAATCTTGGTTTCTCAGTTGTAGCAGCAAGAAATAACTATATTTTCGCTTAAACATTATTTGGAATATACAGTTTTATATATTTTAGGTATTATTACGACTGGCGCTTGTTCATAAACGTTGTAAGAAGGGTAAAATATGAATTCAGTGGCCTTGGTTCAGGCATTCGTGCATGTTACGCAAAAATAAGACATGCATTTGCGTTATGACATAGACATGCACGTTTCTGTTGCTTGTGCCACGTTTTCGTCGTTTTTGTTTTTTCTTTTTACAGATTTATTTGAGATTTTATTTTGGACCGATCAGATATTTGCTTACTTGTCTCAGAGCGCAGCTCTATGCGCCCCTTTTCCAGCTTGAGCGGCGTCGCCGTCGGCGTTGGCGTCAGCGTAATTGCGCGGTGCATTATGGAAACGTCCCATAATGCAACGCGCGCGGACTCACCAGTGACCCGCGCGTTGCATTATAAGACGTTTCCCATTACGACGTCACACGTGACGTCACGAGGGTCCCGCGCGTTGCATTATGGGAAGCGTCCCATGATGCAACGCGCGGAGGCTACTCGTGACCCGTGCCGTTGCATTATGGGACATTTCCCATAATGACGTCACACGTGACGCGAGGGTCACGAGTGACTTCACGAGGATCCCGCGCGTTGCATTATGGAAAATGTCCCATGATGCCACGCGCGGGTATCGTGGCCCGCGTGTTGCATTATGGGACGTTTCCCGTAATGACGTCACACGTGACATCACGAGTGACGTCACGAGGGTCCCGCGCGTTGCATTATGTGAAACGTCCCATGATGCAACGCGCTGGTCTCACTCATGACCTGCGCGTTGCATCATGGGACGTTTTTCCATAATGACGTCACGCGTGACGTCACGGTGACTCGTGAAGTTCATGACAAAGGTATGCCTCGTCCTCCGTCCCCTCCTCCCTCCTCCTCAAGAGCTGCGTCTAATTCGGCCTTACAGAAAATTGTAAACGTCTTTACATGTTTTCCTTTCTCAAATTCTACACACGTTGCAACAATACCAGCTCTTTCACAGTCTTTCTTTTGAAATTCAAGCTAGTTATCAATTTTCCGGGGACGGAGAGCCAACCGTCAACATCCGAACACGCGTAGAACAAACCACCAAGCGTGAAGAAGAAGCTTGCAATCAGCCTGTGCTTTCGGCTCACGTTTGTTTTACCCCATTTTTTACTGCGCCATTCTTCTGTTTTCCCTAACGTGAATATTCTTCGAAGTGTTTTTTGTCAATCACGAAGAACATCTACGGCCTCTCTGGACCCAATTGTAACACGTAACACGTTCTTTGAAAGAGTTGTATGCGTCAGTTTTCGTCCCGTTTTCGTGTTTATTATTTCCGGTTGTTGAAGTACGTTGTTCCGTTCCGCACTTTTTATTCTCGTAGGCTTCCATATACAGCGTGTTTTGGCGGAGTTAGTGCCCTGAACAAGAAACACATGGGACTCGTGAATGGCTTCTCTAATCAGTACTGGGGATGGGGTTCCGAGGATGACGACATGTTTTGCAGGTGAGCATGCACTAAAAAGTGTCATTTTTCACCTCCACAAAAAAAAGCGACTGAGTTGTCATTGAAATAGAAATCATTGAAATCTTCGAACAGTTGTCATCAATTCTACTTGTGTCCATATTTGTCAAAAAAAGCAGGGCGCAACTTGTGATGTTCGCGCCCTATGCTTCATGATTCTATCTTTGGCGTTCTTATAGGCAAATGCCGGAGCCTCATTTGCCGCGGACCGATACTACGATGCTGGGTACTTGCCACTCCTCCTGTTTCTAAGAGGAAAACTAAGGTCAATATTTTCGACTGGTGGATTACGACCGTTTTCACCTCGGTCAGTGTCCCTAAATTGCGAGGTGTCATTTTTGTTTCATCTCGCTACTGTGTGTAGTTTCATAAATATCGCGGCTCAGAGTTTGGTTTCGGGCGTCTACGGCAAAACGCGAAACTATCTGCTCGAGAGAGATGGCAACACTGATCATCGGCAGTACGGCCGCGACGTGACGTCCCCGTGGTGCTGCGGTGCGCGGTACAACGTAAGCAATCAACTGCGGCTCCACCGCGAACGCGACGCGACGAAGGTACAGCGGTCTACGTCGTCCAGTGTTCCCTGACTAGAAGCTGGCCCGGCTGCCACCCTGCTAAAGATCAGCCGGTCGCATCTTTAAAATCCGTTTTCGCGGAGAACGCGGCTTCACTCTTGACGCGATATTTCGATCGTGGTCATATTTCGATGCCACTCAGGCGATGCCTGTCATTTATTTTGGTTTCGTTTTCGACAGACCAGTGTTGCCCTGCAAGCTATTAGCGACTACGCTATACTTTGTTTCAGCACACGTCAGAGCGAGCGATAGTAGAAGAAGCACACAAACGCCGACGTAAAGACAAAAGCGCAAGACAGCAGCGCATTCACGGGTTTTGATTGGTGTAGCCAGTGTTACACACGCACAGAATGAACACCGACGCTCTGCTTCGATTGACTTCGTTGGTTCGCATCGGCTGCGCTCTAGCTTCGATAAAAGCATGTGCGTATACCGACACGAAAAGCGCTCACTTCGGGCACTAGCCATAAGGTGTCGAAGTTAGTGATCCCCAATACCCTGTCAAAGGAAAATGACAAAGAGCGCCGACGCGGCGTTTGCGCCAACTCCGTTGCGTAATGTACACTGTTCGGTCCGCTCCCAAAAATAGCTTGGGTTCCTTGTTTTATAATATACTCAAGAAAGTCAGAAGAAAAAAAAACACTCGCAGGTAATCTTCCTGACAATTCAGATTTATCCGAAAAAAAAATCCGAATTTCGAGGTTATAACGAGAAAACAGAGGGCGAAAAAAGACGGCGTTTTACAAATAAGCTTCAAAAGAGCACAAGGTCAGTGGTCCTCAGGAGATGCCACTTCAGTTTCCTATACAATATAGAACTACTGACAAAAGGGTTTGCCTTTTAACACGTCGAGGTTCCTTCAGGAAAACGGGTCATGGTTCCCGGACTTTATTTTTTTCTTTTCTTTTTAATATAGGAACACTGTAAAATAAACTCTGAATTTTGAAGAACTGGGAATCTAGCAATAATAAACCCGGACAAACCCAGAATTGTAAGCGAAAAATAAACTCGGGAAAACGACCTCCGAACTTCCCGATAAATAACTTCGAAAACACGGAATCCAAATATTAATGAGACTTTGCACCAAGTGGTATAATGCCAACAGAGTACGTGTGATACGCTCAGACGCTGAAAATTATACCGTCCAAAAAACGGTCAACACATATCCGCGGTTGGAGAATCAAAGTTCCGAAGCATGAAGGCATGACCGAAGCTGGTAGATATAACTAAAAACGTAACCTCCTGAGAGGCCCCGGGCGGACGTTTCGTTGAGAGACCTAGTTGAACTAATTAACTTTCTGAATTCAAGGTTCTTGGCAAAGTAATAGCTAGCGGAACTATCTATCAAAGCTAATTTATTTAAGTTCTTTAAGCCATGTAACTGTGCCAACTAGCAGCATATAAGTTCTGATTTAAAAAAACCTAGCTGGTTTATTTTACGTTTAAGTCCACGTCTACTATCAAGGTAGCCAACGTTTTGCTACGATACGTCTACACTAACTTGCTTGTTCATGCCTTATAGCAAACTGGCAGCGTATCATTATTTAAGTACAGCTGAACCACCTACAGTTTCTTTCGAGCTAGGCCGTCTTATAGCAAAAACATCAAATGACACCTTGAAACTTCCCCAGAATTCTGGTTTCGAGTGGAAACTAATAACATAAGCCTAGCCTGCTTTGAAAAAAAAAAAGCATACAAAGGCAGTAGACATATTTTTGAAACATACAATGCTGGAAAAGAATGGCAACTGGCATGAAAACGAAATGAAAATATTATGCACGAACTTCGCAGACGCTGCAGTTCTTGAAAACTTCTGGCCCAATAAGATGTAGTACGTCTGCAAATCAGCTTGATACTTCTGGGCCGGCTTTCTCAACACAAATTTTAACTCTGATTAGAAAACATAAGTATCGATCAAGTTAACGTTGAGCGCCCGTGCAAGGATCACTTGTTGCCAGCGGCGCATAATGATCATTGGTTTTCACTGGTTGACATCGCCATCAAAGGATAGCAATATTTGACAGAATGCATTCAAACTCATACGAAATAGCGTGCGGCAATTTGTATGTCGCTTAATTGCTGAAAATTACAAAGCGCACATATTGAGCAGTGTGGCAGTTTTATTCACCACATTATGTATCTTCTGCACTGCAGCAGGGATAAGTTAATTTAATAATTGAAAATGGAACAGGAGAAATCTTCTACAGAAACGGTTTTTGATGATAAGATGTTCCAAGCTCGCACCTCTGTGATATCCCTATCTGCAAAAAGATATTCACGCACTCGCACGCTTTTTTCTTTGTTGTTATTTAATAATTATGACCGTTTCATAAATGTCTCAACGTTCTTCTGGAAAATATTTATTAATGTTACATCCAATCATATCATCACGCAATGATCACAAACATAAAGCTCGAAATTCCGCAGTGCCACACTAATATCTGCTACAGATCACTCATACCTCGTACGTCTGCTGACTGGAATCACCTTTCCACATCCATCGCCACAATTGTTAATCCTGTTGATTTTAAAAATGCTGTATCCATACTACTAGAACTTGATTAGTGATTTGAGTGTTCTATTAATTTGTACGTAATAATCCCACCCCCTCTGTAATGCCTTCGGGCCCTGAGGGTACCAATAAATGAAATGAAATGAAATTGTTAGTTTTAACAGAAACATAGGTGCATAACGATGGTGTACCTAATATACTCGTTAGTATATTACATAAATAACAAAAAAATTGGTCGCTATTGAAAAATGTTTTTTTGACTAACGTGAGAATAATATAACGGAAGTAAATTCTGAACTATTTCTGTTACAGCATACTTTAATCCAAATTAGCATAGAAAATCGTCTGACTCCTTTGAAAACCTAGTAATAAAAGTTGCATAAATCGTTGTAAAAAAAATATATCAGCAGCGTTTTGTGGTTGCAATTGCTTTTTCAACATCCTTACTGTCCGTATTTATCAACACCTTGTTGTCAAAATTAAAAGGATCATGTTCTACGTACTAGCTGCTTTTCTGTTAAATGCAAATTCTTTTTGCCTTTTATTTGGGCATGAGAGTGACAACAGTAAGCCACTGAAATTTAGCAAGGGTATCTTGTCAACACATCTCCAGAACGTTTACGGAATAGTATGCTGATCGTTACTTCCTTTCCTAAAGTACAGGGTGTCACAAAAGAAAGTTTACACGCTAAAATGGCTCGCAAAAATCGAAAACTTGACGGATCTTGTAGCAACTTTCCTCGAAAATGTCTTTAACTGGTCACATTGTTGTGCTAAAATTTCAAGTCGGAACTCCGAGTACAAAGAAAATAAGAAAATGATAACTGATTTTTTCAACGGCGGAGCGGCAGCTGTCGGGGAGACACCGAACGACGGCCATGTTTCTTTGCCTTATCCAGAGATGGCGCTACGGATTCACTGGACGCTGACTGAACGAAAAAGCGCGCTTTTATCCAAGTTTTTGGTTGCGTGGGATATTTGCCAAAATAAAGTTGTTTGGGTTTTCAGTTAAGTTTCACTGTGCAGAAAGTGTCACGCCATAAATACGAATAAATAAAACCGCCAATGTCTGCTCCAGAAATGACGTACCTTCGTCTCCGACGGTTCTTGTTTCGTGCATCGTCTGCTTTCGCAGTTTGACGTTCGTGCTCTTGCCTCAGTGCGTTTGCTTCATTTGTTATCGCTGTTTCTTTTTTATTTATTTTGTTCAACGCCTGACCATGCGACAACTGAGCTCCAAGGAGAGGTTCCAGGTGGTTCTATGGTACTCAACAAGTGGAAGCTTCAAGCAAGTCCGAACAAAGTGCCGGGCCGCCTTCAACAGAAGACCACCCTCTCGGCCAACCATCATCAAGTGGGTGACGAGGTTTGCCCAAGACGGGAACATGACGAACAAGGCTCCGAACCGTGTTGAAACGTCGCCAAAACGAAGAGAGCAGCAAGCCGTTTTCGACGCTTTCGACGCGCAGCCCCATCTCTCGATCAGGCGTGCTGCTCGTCAGCTCAACCTAAGCCGGGGCTTCGTGTGGCGGGTGCTTCGCCGGCGAATGTACCCGTTTAAAGCGCAGCTCCTGCACGAACTGAAGCCGGAGGATTACGCACGGCGAGTGCAGTTTTGCAAGGACGAGCTGGCGCGGATTCGGGCCAACCCCAGCCACCTGCAATTCCTCGTGTTTACAGACGAGTCAGTCTTTCATCTCGACGGCCGCGTCAACAAGCAGAACTGCAGGTTGTGGTCTGCCACGAACCCGCACTGGTCGACCGAACATGCAGTTCAGTCACCGAAAGTCGTCGTGTGGTGCGGCATTTGGCGAGAGGGTGTCGTCGGCCCGTTCTTTTTCGATTCGACGGTGACCGGTGACACGTACCTCAACATGCTGGAGGAACAGATTTTGCCGGAGCTCGAAACTGCACATATGCAACGCGAAGTTTGCATCTTCCAGCAGGATGGGGCCCTTCCCCACTATGCGAGCAACGTGAGAGCCTGGCTCAACAACAAGTTTCCTGGGAGATGGATGGGCCGCGGCTCTCCGACCATGGCTTGGCCTCCTCGGTCTCCAGACCTGACCCCTTGCGATTTTTTTGTCTGGGGGTACGTAAAGGCTCAGGTGTACGCCCGGCGATCGAGGACCATCCCGGAGCTGAGAGAACACATCATCGACGCGTTCGAGACGATCAGTGACGACATGCGGGAGGCCGTCTTCCAAGACTACGTGAGGAGGCTTGAAAAATGCATCGAAGTTCGCGGCGGGCACGTCGAGCTGGGAGTCTAACCGTTTTTGTTTTGTTTTTCTTTCGAGTGTATGTGCGTGTGAATGAGACATTTGACCGCAACTGCGAAGACCGCAGTTCAGATTTCAACGGCTCTTTTCAGAGCCACCAAATCGCTGCTTTATCGGGCGCACTCTTGGCTGCCTCTCGTGTCTCATTAAAACGTCAAACTGCGAAAGCAGACGATGCACGAAACAAGAACCGTCGGAGACGAAGGTACGTCATTTCTGGAGCAGACATTGGCGGTTTTATTTATTCGTATTTATGGCGTGACACTTTCTGCACAGTGAAACTTAACTGAAAACCCAAACAACTTTATTTTGGCAAATATCCCACGCAACCAAAAACTTGGATAAAAGCGCGCTTTTTCGTTCAGTCAGCGTCCAGTGAATCCGTAGCGCCATCTCTGGATAAGGCAAAGAAACATGGCCGTCGTTCGGTGTCTCCCCGACAGCTGCCGCTCCGCCGTTGAAAAAATCAGTTATCATTTTCTTATTTTCTTTGTACTCGGAGTTCCGACTTGAAATTTTAGCACAACAATGTGACCAGTTAAAGACATTTTCGAGGAAAGTTGCTACAAGATCCGTCAAGTTTTCGATTTTTGCGAGCCATTTTAGCGTGTAAATTTTCTTTTGTGACACCCTGTACATGGCATTAGGGCCTATTTTGTGAGATTCTGAGTGCCACCAATGACGAACAATGTTATATGGGATAAAGCACTAGTTTTTCCTTAGCTTAAGGTTTGAAATCCGGATGCACCTCTATACTCCGTTTCACCTTATGTTGTACCGCAGCGTAGGCTAGAAGCGCGAGCTCATAGCGTTGGCAGATGCCCTTAATGCACGAGAGCTTGTACCGCCGAGATGTGCCCTAGAGCAAGGAGCTCGCGCTTGTAGCCTTTCCTGCGGTACATCATAAGGTGAAACGGAGTATAGTTGAGTGACCCAGAATTCCTTGGCTTGACTTTGGCCCAAGCCTGCCTTCGAATGTATGTCCGTGCATTTAATACCGTAATTTGACTGCTAGTCTTTTCTTTTTAATTGTTTTTAGTATCTAAATTGTATTGGTCAACTACTGGGGAATATAAAAAAGGCATTGAAAATAGAGACGTGAACGATATCCAGCGCGGCAGGCATCAGCAAGAGTGTAAAAGAATAATAAGGAAATTAATTCCTAAGCTTTCTAATTAACTTTTAGAGGCGAAGCTCATTAGGGTCTAGCCTTGTCCGTCCGTCCGTCCGTCCGGCGTTCGTGCTCACATAAAAAGAAAAAAATGTTCGCGCAGTCGACAGGATTCAAACCTGTGCGGGGAGACCCCATTGGATTTCTAGTCCATCGCCTTAACCACTGGGCCACGACTGCGGGACGAGTAGGAGCTCTGAGATGTGGTAGTAACTCAAGAGCTGGGGTTTCTGTCATGGATGAAACGTTGCATGTAGCCGCTCAACGTCTATACAGGAGAGGACGCTGCGGTCAAATGCGTATATAATCGCGTTAAACTTTGCATGCATTAGCTCAACGTTTATAGACGAGAGGGCGCTGCGGTCAAATGCTCAAATGTTCCATACCACACATTCTCTTTCTGACATGGACCGTTCACTTAAGCGGTGGAGATGCGTTCCCACGGCTTCTAGCGGATCCAAGCTGATCCGCTAGAAGAACCATTGGCTCTGCATTTCACCGACCATAAAGCAGTAATAATGAAGTCGAAACGCAACCTGGAACTCAGCACTACCTATGAGCAATAAAAAAAATCAGCACCATCAGCACTACCTATGAACAATAAAATCACTATCATCAGCACCACCAGAGCTTCGCCCCAATCAACATCATTCACCACGTGAAGATGCGGTAATTTTGTTGTTTAATATTTACTTCAACTGGAACATCCCAGTTAGAACTTCGTTCCCCATCGTTAAACTACGCCGTAGCAGCTGTTCAAATTCAAACAATCAAATTCTGCTCCGCGCAATTTGGCGAAATTTCTGTGTTACTTTTGCCATGCCTGAACTGACAAAGAAAGAGCGCAGAAAGCAGGGTGCCTGAGCATACAGCAGAGTAGAGTGCGCCTTTTGTACAGCCAAGTAACCCTTATCGGCTCGCTGTCTGACAAGCTACCCGCTTCGTTGCGGAGGTTGACGTCGCTTCTGGATGGGACTTCCGCCGCTCATTCTGCATCCTGTTTTGGTTTCTACGGCTTAGCTTTGCGAGAGAATAGCGCGGAGCAGAATTTTGCTCCTGAAGTCCCAGAACTGCCACGGCATATTTTGACGACGGGCATAAATTTTCGAACTCAAAGGAGCCAGCGGAAGCGAATAATTAAAAAAAATTACACCATCTTCCCGAGGGAACCATGGGGTGATGCATCGTGTTGTTTCCAAAGAAAGAGTCAGTTGCGTGCTGACGTCGAGAGATGGCGCCACCGACTGCCCAGCGTGCCCCCTACGCTAGCCTTCGTCGCGGCTCGCGGCAGAGAAACTTGGAACGATGGCCGTTTATTTTTTTTTCACACTTGGGGGAGAGGAGACAAGAGGAAGAGAGTTGCGCGTGCGCGCGCGCGCGGTGTGAGGAAAAGCGAACGCACGCGCGGTGCACGCAGCTGGCAGAGAGTCTGCGAGCGGAGAGAGTAACGTGCAGCTGTTGGAGAGAGGGAAGAAGGAGAGTTGCGCGTGCGTAGTGCGAGTGCGGACTACGACGCCAAGGCCGCGGGACATAGGCCCGAGCAAGAGGTGCTCCGCATCTAAAATTTAAATTTGCGCATTAGGTAGTAAATTTGATAATTATGACTTTATACTCTCTAGGTGGTGCCCATAGCGAGGAATAACGTTATCCCAAAGGAATCATTCTTTAGTTCTAGAATCCTTTTTTTATAATTATTTGCCGTCTTAGAAAAAAATGAAAGACGTTTACAAATCTTTGTAATGCGAAACTAGAGCGCATCTCTTAAGGAGGAGGAGGGAGGGTACGGAGGGAGGTATGCCCCTCCTCCTCCGTACCTCCCTTCCTCCTTCTCCTCCCATCCTCCACCTCCTCTCCTCCTTCTTCCTCCTCTTCCTTCTTTCCTCCTCCCCTCCTCCTGCCGCTGAATTTGTTCACGGGTGACGTGACACGGAGTCGTGGCATCATTTTCCCCGCTAAATTTAGCGGGGAAATTTAACCCGCTAAAGTTAAAGGGAAAATTTTTTTCCGTTAAATTTATCGGGAAATTTTTTTCGTTATATTTAGCGGAAAAATTTTACTGCTAAATTTAGCGGAAAAACGTCCAGTAATGGAACGCACAGTTGCGCGGACACCGACACCGCTCAACCCGGAAGTGGGCGCCTAAAGAGCTGCGCTCTAAAAGAAACACCCTGTATATCCGAAGCAAGTGTTTTCTGATGGGGTATGGGTTTCACAATGTCTTGTAGGTTCAATTGAGTTTTAGCGTTGTCAGTTTAACGCGTGTGTGGCCACAGTAATTGCATACTTTTAAATGATGCAGGCTAAAGTACTCCGATTTAAATATCACAAGGTATCCTGCAGAAATTGCAAGGTACACAATGCTTGGGCATGTCCCAGAGACTCCCAATCCTGAAAGGTTGGTTTCGAAGATTTTTGCTAATTCATATATGTTCGCTGGTTTTGGTTCGTACAGTAATTATTTACCGCCGGAATGTCTTTAGAAAGCCCCTGAAAAAAAAATTAAACAGTCTGGTTGGGACAAGCGTTTCAAGAATATAGAGCAATATAGACGGCAAGAGATTTATTTGAAATTTCGCGCGCGAAGTCCATGACGTCACGGGCCATTCCGGAATGACCATCTCGGTCGTGAAGGCGAAGCCGACCCTCTCCTCCACGCGCCCGAAATGCCGAGAGAGACAACAAGTGGAAAGGAGGTGACTGCCGACTAAATCGCGTCTCGAGCCGTCAATAATTGCTCTAAATTTTTTTTTCCACGTAAACATTATTTTTATAGACGCGTGTCCCAACCAAACTGTTAAAAAAATTTATTTTACAGGGGCCCTTTAATACAAGTTACAAGGGTCCCATTATTTAGGCTTAATCATGTTATTGCTTGGAGTTTTACCACTTATTACAATGCTCAACCTCATTTTATCTTCTCGTGAGACATTACGAACTTTTAATATCAACTGCATGACATGTTGAATTATTTCAGGGTAACCTCTTTGATGACATTTTTGTTCTAGTACTCTAGGCGACGTTTTTGTGCAAGTTTAGTATTTCGCGGGTACTGAGCTTTGCGGGACGTAGGACGTCAAACTTCCCACATGCTTTTTTCTAACCTGACAAACATTTGATTAACTTTCAAACTACCTTTTATCGGATTCACAAAGGGAGGATTGGCATTCACTTTCGGCTTGTCCGATGTACCATGAATCAACATCGTTCTCAAATTAATGTTTCAAAAATGTCTGTGATTGACATAATGCGAAAGGTTTCAAGGAGTTGGTAGCGAGGCACAAGCAATTTTAGAGTACAAAATGATTGTGACCGCCGTTACTGTGGTCACAAGCAAAAAGAAAAAAAATGTTAAGAAGTTCCGTAGCAGGGTGGCACGATTTCATCCACTACCAATATTATCTCCCAAAGTAATTGTGTCTTTTTAGATAGAGTAGGCATTGCCCTCCCGCAATGTCTCCACTCCCCTACTACTACTACTTCGGATTAGTGTCATGATTTGTAGCCACAATCTTCACAATGCTCATTGACTACCCGATGAACCGAAGGATTGCAAAATCGCAAATGGCAGCAGGCATTTTTTTTTTTTTGCTGGAAAGTACAAGATTATTGTAGTAGTTCCTGTCACGAACTGGCAGAAGCGCCGATGCTCATAGTAATTGGCTACACTTTATCAGGGTTCGTCTGTGAATTGGTAGTATAAAGATTTTTTTAGGGAGCCATGATGGCTTATTTTACTTCAAAAATACGAGTGACAGAATCTACACAAAATCACATGTAGCGCATCTGACCCTATTGGGTCACGTGTATTGCATATGCTACCAGTGTGTATGTTACCGCATTCATGGTACTGATAATAAACGGAATGGGGCAACTCGATATTATGTTTACATTGTTTTCATTTCAACCGACTTTTTCGCTTGATTTGTTTTGATCATTTTTCGTTTAGAACTAAACATGAGTCGCAAATATCGCTCAAATTAAATCCACACAAATATAAGTCGTCTATAGTACTTGAAATGAAAAAAAGAAATATATTAGGCTGTAAATTAAACAAAAATATGAGCACTTGTCCGATAAAGAAAATTAAAAAGAAAAAAAAAACTCAGTATTATCGATAGGCGTGCGCTTAACAAGAAATACACTTCTCATGTTTGGTTGAGGTTGTTTTTTTTTTTCCTTGTGACAAACTTATGTCGAATGAGGCATTAAATTATAGTATAGCTAGAGCAGATAAAATGGATATTGGTTTCCTGCTCGCGCTATTTTTTGTTGCCATGGCGTTTAGGTCTGATCTAGTTTTGTATTGCAGTGAACATTGGTACTTCAGTGTGACTTCGCACTTCTTATCGTGTCAACTTGTCATTTTCATGCATGGGCGGATTTGATTAATACACTTCTTCTGGAGAAGTAATTATTAGAAAAGGGGACTTCGAAAGGTTATGCTCTACATTTCTGTATGTTTTTTTAGGCAGATGCCTTTGACACTACGTTCAGGCTATAAATCCACAACAAAATATTTCGCATATAGATATTAGAAAAACTGCGAACTTACATGGGATAAAGAAGTTTATACATGTTTGTTTTTTACGCACGGGCGTGTGGCACATGTCGTGTACCTTGATGTCCATCCTGGCTGTCACAATTAATACATTGCGGTATTTTTTTTCAAAGACCCTATCGTTCCGTGTATTTACTTAATACTTACACGGGATTGCTTTCACAGGCTCAAGCTTCTAAGTAGTGCAAAGTCACGCTACAAAAGTGATGGACTCAACAATGTCGACTATGAGAGGAAAAAGCTTGTGCTCAAGAAGCTATACACTTGGATTTGGCTGACCTAAAAGCCCCAAAATGGCAACCAGGCTTTTACGAACCCCCCAGTGGCTTAAATATCTCCGTGTTAAGGACGCCAATGCATGCGCAATGCAGGTACACAAAACTCCTCGAAAATGTAAAGCGCTGCAGACCTCCATTACTCTCCAGAACCGGGACAACCGCCTCATTCCACATTCAGGTCAGTTGAGTGTGGAGTCAAATAAATTGAGTCCTTACTTCAGAACAGTACAAGGTGCCTAAATGGTCATATTTTCAATAGTGCTGCAGCTCTGCCTGTACACACCAACAGGTAACACATAAAATAAAGAAGAAGGAAAAACATGCCGGCTGATTTTGAGAGCAAAACGCCTTCTACCCAACAATTTAAAGCTTTGTAGAAAGCGAGGCTTTCCAGAAGTTACGCTGCCGTTTCTCGTGTGTGAGCCTCTTGGAGTTTCGTTCTATTTTTCACATCATGTTTTCACTGGGGTTACCTGGCATCATTTAAAGCTTCTTGGTTTAACCAAAAGTTAGTTCTTTTTAATAAATTCTGGAGATTCTAAAAATAACTGTGACGTCACGGAGAGAGGTAATGTACGTCACCGTTATTAGATCAACTCAGTTATGGAACTTCCCATAGACGCTGTACATTGGAGGGGGTCCGAAACCGTGTCCGATTTTTTTGCAGCTAGGTGGCGCTGCCGGCGCATTAATCCACGCGTTTTCGTCTGCTACTGCTCCGCGGCTGCTTTTGAGTCCCGACTCCTCTCGAGGTTCAGCATGGTTTTGGGTTAGTTTTTGCCCTTTCGCCAGTAAAAAGTAAAAATGTGACTACCAACAGCAGCAGAAACAATTTGAAAGTTGTCTGCTGCTGTTATCCGTAAGAAAGGCCAGAACCGCGCCGTCAATGATGATGATAGCGAGTATTAATGCGGAGCGCGCGCCCTCTAACAGGCGCCACGCAAAGGGACCCCCTCCGGAGCGGAGTTCCAGAACTGAGTTGTTCTAATAACGTTGATGTACGTGCTGTTCCCGCTAAACTTAGCGGAGGGTTTTCCGCTAATTTTAGCGGGAAATGATTTCTCTAGAGTTTCATTTATTTATTTCATAATCTCAACAACGAATTCTTCGTTTCCAAGAGTTTGGCGGGAGTCTATGCATTTTATTTTTTTATTTTGCACGGAGGTGATTTTTAGCAATACATATAGCGTCACGGAGAGATGTAGTGTTACAATCAGATGCAACATCCCGAACAGTGTTGCGGAGTTGCCACTACGGAATTGCAATGATTCCGGAATGATTC
Source organism: Ixodes ricinus (assembly GCA_037355805.1). Lineage (NCBI taxonomy): Eukaryota > Metazoa > Arthropoda > Arachnida > Ixodida > Ixodidae > Ixodes > Ixodes ricinus. Next base: position 42,697 of record JAZHYW010002536.1, read on the forward strand.
CGTAATTTCGCGACCCCGGAATGGAATGGAATGGAATGGCGGCAGCGCTGTGAGGAATGGAATGGGAATGGCATTAGATGCCTTTTGCACGGAATGAAGTGGGAATAGAATGGGCTTGATTGTTATGCGAGCTGTGTCGATAATTATCTAAGGCCTACGGGCTGATGGCAACGATTCGCTAGGGCATGGTAAGTGGCTCTTGAACAGCATCACTGCACTGCAGGTTACTAACGGTTTGATTGTCTCACTGGCTAATCCTCCTTCGAGGGTGAATAACGCGCCCTCGGTGAAGCCATAGGCGTAGACTACGGGGGGGGGGGGGGGGGGCATCGGGGCTCGTGCCCCCCTGGTGAAATCGGAGGGGGGGCAGAGCCCCCCCCCGGCCCGGGCCATGATCCTTACCGAGACGCTGTTTACGTGCCATGTAACGAGCTAATAGTAGCGGCATGTAAACAAAATAACGGCCACGTTGCCTTTAATCCCAGCGTGCTTTCGTTAGCTTCAATCTCCAGTTCTGGCGAAAAAGTTACGCGCAGCAACCCCCCCCCCCCCCAGGGGAGAACTCAGACTGCCCCCCCCCCCCCCCCAACCAAAACTGAATGGTTGTAGAGAGACAAGGTGTCGTTCTTGGCGCCGGGAGACGCGATAAAGCGGCTGTTGTAATCATGCGCGATTAGGATGTAGCTTTTGACTATAGGTGTCGCCCCGAACCATAACAAAAAACCGGAACAAAAACCGTTATTTTTAGAATGAAAGCTTGGGCGTGTTGGTAAGGCATGATTATTTAAAACGTACAGCGAAAAAGACGGGACGGACGAGAGGAGACAAAAAAACCGCTGATTTACAACTGAAGTTTTAATTGTCAAGGCGCAGCCTGTATACACGATCAAACAAAGGAAACACACAAAGCCAATAACACCCCACTGAAACCCGCACAATCATCGCGCATGCTGTCGTCGTGAAAGAAAATCTAATTCTTTAGCCGACAAAAGAACTGACGGGGCGCTGACACACTCTTTCCCCTAGCGCGCTATAGTCGCAACTCCAACGCCCTATAGGTGGCGGGGCGGTAGTTCCAAGATGGCGGAAGAGACGGGGATAGATTCTCCAGGGTTTCCCGTGCGCCTGCTCGCTGACGCTGGTCAGTGCGCTAAAAATGATTTATTTGTCTGCAAACGCGAAGTGGTTAGGGCAGGATCATATTACAGGTGACGGAGATGTTGATGCGCGTTAGCAAAATGAGCATGCTGATATTTAAAAGTTGCAGAAACCTCGACTTGCGAAGCTTTGTGGTGGGCGAGCGCGTTTTACGCACCGGCCACGTCACTATTTGTGGCAGAATATTTTTGAGGGTGATGAAGATATCGTGTTTGCGCTTTGCCTGGCCATTAGTGCTCTAAAAAGTGAGCCGCGCACGGTGACCGTCAAGCTTCGGAAGAGCAGCGTTCACAGTATTGATGTCTTCGTGTCACAGGCTCGCAACTCGCTGCTCACCGTCTCGGTTTTAGTGTATTGCAACACGTGATCAAACTGCTCTATGGTTATTGATAGGAAGTTTGTTACCGCAGGCTACCGTGCGGTGTAGCATTACAACCGGAGGCTCGCGCTGCGCCTTTGAAGCACAATTTTCAGCGCGTGCCAGGAGCGTTGCCGTGCTCACGGTAGCCAACGGTAGCCTGCGGTAACGCTATGCTAAAACTGCCTATTACCATAATCGGCGTGTTTAGGGTTTTAGGGGTTTTATTTATTGCTCTACCAAAAATGCATATTTTAATATACCGTACTTTTTTTTTGTACCGTGTTATTTGCAACGTTGCGGCCCCTCTCGCCAAAACTGCCCGTTCTAAGCTCTCGTCACGAACGGCTGGCTAACATAGACGCGCTTAAAATGCTTCGGGCATTTCTTTATTTACTTTGTAATTACCTGAAAGCAAGTACGCGTATTCTATCTTTTAAAAGTGCTTGGAATAAATGGTCATGTTCCTACGGCCTTAAAACGCAAACCCATTCCCGACGTGTATTGCTCGACACATCTTTCGCGAATTCAGTTTTCTCCTACCTAGGGCAAAGAATAGACTCTTCGTAGACCGTACGCTGGAGCTCTACACTAGGGAGTTTTAGAATAACGTACGCAATTTTAGCGCACGCTAGCGCTAAATTTAGCGCTTGTATTAGCGCACGCGACGCAAGAGAGTTTTAGAATAGCGTTTCTCCGTCGCGACGCAAAATCCCAAGCATCTCGCGCTTGCGACGCCACCAAGATACAGTCACATTTTTATTTCACGCACGAAATGCTGTAACTTTAGGGGAAAAAAAGTTTTTGGTCCAGAGTAGCATTTTAGATTCGTTTAAACATGAGAATGCGACGCGAGCGGTTGACCGGTCGTGTCCGCTTGCGTCGCCTCGGCAAGAGAGGTCTCATGTACTGACCTTCCCGCATCGTACCTTCGCCGAGAAATGTTCGCGCATCGAAAGCATCAAGTTGCCGGTGATCGTTGCCAAACAGAGTACAATGTCGTTCCGTATTGAAAATCGCAGTTGCGAGGATGCCGCCGACGTCGCACTCACGACGCCGCCGAAGCAGCCGCCGACGTAATCCTGGGAGCCGCCATTTTTTTAACTCTGCTCGTCTTGGCTTTAGCCAACTTCTCATCACGAATCCTCCTTGGAGAAGCGCAAAGACTCTTTGCGTACGCACGCTATTTCCGAGAAATAGCGCACGCTAAAATTGCGCACGCAGAGCGCAAAACCTGGTTTGCGTTCGGAGCATGCGCAGTGGCAACGACGCTATTCTTTGCGCACGCAAAGCTTTAGCGTGCGCTATTCTAAAACTCCCTATTATTAGCGGGAGCGTTTGCCGTCACGTTAAGCACAGATCGAGCTGGCGGTCCGCAGCGTATGCGATATACGGAAAGTTCCTAATGAAATTAGACATCCCGGTCCTTCGAGCAACGCTGTTGCAAGGCAGAATATAAGAATTCGCTCACTTTTTCGTTAAAACGGCTTCACGCATCAAGGCCGACAGCGCCTGCCACCTTTTCCGCGCCGCTGCCGCCGCTGCCGTCCCCGTTCTTCTAGTTCTCCGCTCGTCCGCGAAAGGGCGAGCGGCGGGCTGGAGAGTTGTGGTCAAGGCATGGGCACTTCTTCCAATGACAGTACTTTTTTTTTTTTAATTCCGCATCACAGTCATAGTTTTGACAATGAATGCACAAGTGGTCTGATACCACCCTGTTTCCAGTCGTCTGCTCAGTCAACAACACATGCTGCAGGAAAATTACAACAATTAAGCAAGGGCTTCTTGAGCCAAGGAGCATGTTAACCAGCTGGCGTTCCACTAAACAGCTGATACTCGTATTTCATTTCAGGTTTTAGTAGCAATCGAGTTGTTTTGACGAATATGTGGGTTGTGTATTATATTACGTACTATGTCTCACTAAAGCGATATTAGTATATTCTTCGGTTTGAAATATGAGCTTAGTTGACTAGCTATTAGGTGAACTGCTGAATAAAAGTATATTTGACAGACAGAGAGATACCATACTTAAACTCAGCCATATGGTTCTAGCCGGCAGCACGGAAACGAATCCGGACAAACTGAAGAGAATCTTCTTCGGAGATTCACGCAGAAACCCCTCTGCATTGAACTTGACTTCGAATCCTGAACGGAGAAACTGAGTATTTTTTGTGGCCGGAGAACTTGAGCAATGTAGACGTATATTGCTGCTGGCTTCGACGGGGGTATAATATCAATATTGGAGGCGCGCTAAATCACAATGTCATGAGAGCTTCTAACTATGCGAGAGGCGTCCCCCATCTTTTGAAAGAGACAAAGGACCTTTGCTGAGGAGCGTTCTGCGCACGCGCGAGCGCCCGATGCCAAGCAGCGGAAGTCGGCACGAAAAACCGAGGAAATTTGGAAGGAGGTTGTGGATCAGCGAGTGGAACACGTAATTGCAGCATATATATAATTGTTTTACACAAAAAAAAAAAAGTTGACGGAAACAAAAACACGACGCTTGCGTGGACGCCACGGATGCCCCTCTTTAAAGTGGCATTGGGCACGCACCGCAGTTCAGAGAGCGAAGAAACTGGTATCGTGGCTCCCATTTTCGATTGGTAGCGCAGGTAGGTCACTTTTTCAATTTTTGGTTCGTGCAGCCACCGCCTGGTGCCGTCGGTATGTGGAAAAGGTCCATTTTCTTCATTAATCGCACGCAGCAAACAGGTTTACCGGAATCAAGCAATTGCGAAATCAGCCCAACTCCTTCGGTGCGGTCCAGAGGCTTTTTCGGCGAAAAGGAGCCAAGATGAATAGCCAACGCATCGACCGGCGTGGGTGGCTCAATCTTGAAGCTAATCGAACACAACCAAACTCAAGAAAAGCAACTATCGAACCTTCCCATTCACTTGACTTCAACATCGGTGTTCCCTCCAGTGAAATACCTCCGTGTGTCGTCCTCAGTCCACTGTTCTCCATCCTTATAAAAAACCACTTATCAGTTACCATGTCGTCACTTTGAATGTGATTCGAGAAAGAAAGGAAATCAAAACGGTTTTTCGTGATTCCTCCCCATCAAGAAATCGAAAGTACGGCGACCGTGTGTTGTGGGGAAAACGGGCTTTCAAACACGTGATGGAAGGAAAAATCTACTGAGGCTTCACCACACTAATGAACCACACAGGCAAACTTAAGAAATGCCGACAGAGACGCGGAGAGGCGCAATGCGACCTGTTCCGGCTGGTTCTCGGCTTTCCCGCTTGGTGGCGTCCCTTTTGCTGGAGTCGCGATACCCGCGGATAACTGAAATCAAATGGGGGAGGCGGATAAAAATTAATCAGATCTGGCAGATTGCGGATCGGGTGCCGATGCCAGGGGCTGCGGATGCGAATCGGATGCGGATATCCGCGGGTTCGGATCTACATTTTTGCCAAGGCGGCCGATAAACGTGTGCGGTCGCAGAGTGTAGAGTGGGTGTGCGATAATAATCAAACTATGAAGTGCATCGAAGGTTTCGCGAAAGCAAATTACTCTCATAGAAAAAGAAAAGTGCCAATCCAGAAGAAAGGATACCGCTTTAGACAAAAATGCTCTCCCTAGAGAAAGTAATGAACGCAGGGGCATCAATCGTATCGGAAAAACGTGTTATTGTTTCGCAGGGAAAGAGCGGAAGACGTTCTTCTGACAAAAGAAAACCCAAAACGTTCAAGCCACAAGAATGTAGAAGGAACTTCCTCGACAAATTAAATGTAACAAGTGCGCGCGTTTTTTTTTTTCTCGTTTTTTTGTTTTGTTTTGACAGTTGGCAAGGTGATTTGGAGCACGTAGTTACGGGTTCGTGTTTAACACTGGAACCAATAGGAAATGGTCGTAGTGAAAAAAGCCTCGAGACAAGGAACGATAAATGGGGGACAAACACAACTCCGTCTCTATTTAATCTCTAATAGCGAATTAGAGACGGTGTTGTGTTTGTCCCCCTTCCTTCGTTCCTTGTCTCAAGGTTCTTTTTTTTTTCAGTATGATTATTTATTAGCTCGCCTGCGCAGTAACTCTCATTAAAGGAAATGGTGCCATTATTAAATATTGTGATACTTTCCCAGTGGGTCCTTTATTCATTTTCATGTGTATAAAATGCATCTGTTAAACTAAATGTCACAAAAAAAAAACTTTCTTTCTAAGCACCTGTTCTCGGCAGTGTCTGGACTACCAGAACGATATCATAACTGCGATCATATTTCCAGTGACATAAAACCAAATACGATAAAATGGCTTTCACCGTATTCTCACTCGGAGTTATTTTTACAATAAGCAAACGGCTTATAAGGTACCATGCAAACGTGTTTTTTTTTCTTTTTTTCTCTCTCTCTCTCTCTCTCTGTATATGCATATATATATATATATATATATATATATATATATATATATATATATATCGGACTGCGGGTCGGATGCGGTTCGGATGCGGATACAATAATTTAAGAACATTGTGGATGCGGTTCGGGTGCGGATACAAATTGTGTGGACGCGGATAGGATGATCAAACTGTTGCTATCCGCGATGAGCTCTACCTATATGTAGCACAATAAAGAATGAAAGCCGAATTAGAGCGCAGCTCTTGAGAAGGAGGAGGGGAGGGTACGGAGAGGAGGGTATGCCCCTCCTACTCCTCTCTTGAGGTATTCAGATTTTGCAATATACCGTGCTAAACAATGGGAAATAATATATATAAATTGTGGTATTCTCGCTCACCGCTTGTCCAGAGAAAGGAAATATCGTTCTCATATCTGGAATAGAGTGCCTCGATGTCCCTCTGTTTAGGGTGATGCCATCGTTTGTAGTACCCGATGCCGACAGCACGCGCTCACAGGAAAAATACAAAGAAATCGCAGGAAACAAAATGTCGCTGTAGCACAGTCAACGCCACGAGCGCGTGCAGGGACACGCTCTTTCACGCGCTTGAGAACAAAAAATAAAAATAAACGTTAGAAACAAAATGGCCAGATGTCATCACCCCAAGCAAAGCGCACATGAAGGCACCCTAATCTGGAAGCTCCACTCTAAGTTCTGCCAGTGCCAGGAAATAGGACAGCAGGAGAAAGGCGGGAGAACGTGACAGGGTCATCCCATGTCAAACGTCCCAGACGTTGCGCTCGACCCCTTCCAAATTCTAAAAAAGAAAATTCATGGCCTTTTTGCCCCAATGTGCGTAGCCATGCCCTAAAATATTTTTGGCTAAAATATTTTTTTGATGACGTGAGCGCGGTTTTAACTTTTAAAAACAGCATGAAACTAGGCATCACTCAATAATTGATGAAAAATCAGCTTTTTAGTGAAACACCCAACAATATTTTTCTTAAATTTGCACGGCTTTCGACTTACAATGTGGTTGGGCTTGTAAAGTTTTGTTTAATTTAAATTTAAAAACAAAACAAAAAACTTTGAAATGTTTTTATATTTTTGTTATTTTATCAAAAAATATCTAATTGCCGCCGGGACTTAATAGAACTTTTTACCGGCTGCCCTGCAGGTATATAATCTATAAAAAAATGTTTAAAACCGCTCAATTGAATATCTCAGCAAACAAAAATCCTGAATTTCCAAAAAAGTGCGTTTTGACGCATAAACAGCCGTTTATTTCACCCTAAGGTGGTCCAAGCAAAAATACAAAATAAAGTGGGTTTTGAAGAACAAGCGATAACCTTTTGATTCTGAAAGTTTAATCAAAGTAATTTTTGTTTAAAGCGAGAAAACAATTTTTGAAGTTGAACTCTCGCACCACAATCCGGCGTCGCTTCTTAACGCCTCTTCGCCGCACAGCACGCCACCTGCGACGATAGCTGACACGATTAGGTCCACAGAAAGAACGGAGTTTTCTGCCGAGCCCGGCAAAGCGTGCGACGGTGTAACGGTGTGCGCACGCAGGTAGAAAGCAGGACCTCGAGTTGTCGGGTACATCTTGGTGCGAAGAGGCTTTGTTGCTTTTTGGCTTTTCCTATTTTGACCGTTTTGTGCGGCTGTGTCCTCCTGTGGACCAGGGATTTCCCCAGACCCCCCCTAGGGGGATGTACACCCCCTAGTTTTCCTTAACACCCCCCCCTTAAATCTAAAAAAAAAAAAATTTTTTAGATTAAGTAGAAAACACTATTTTTCAGGTGTATATAGAGAAAGGAAACATACATTACGGGTATGAGCATTTGGTTAATAGACGTCTGTAATTTAGCTAGTGGACTAAAAAAGAAACAGTTTTATATTTTATCTAGCCTCGCCTCGCATCGCCTCCCCTCCCCCCCCAAGCCATTGGGACACCCCCCTTGATTAGAATCCTGGGGAAACCCCTGCTGTGGACGTCCACTGTCTTGATATCAGCAAATGCTTAGCGCTGCCAGGTAAGAGCATCCACTAGCAAGCTAGCTGTTTCTTACGTATACATCCAAGTCACTCTCTCCTCTCGACGTCAGGACAGATGTAGACAGCAACACAAAAGCCCCGTGAACGGGCAATCTCATACGACGAGGCGATGTGGTGTTAACGAATGCGCGCAGTTGGAGGCTCACGCCTCGTTTGTGTTTAAATCGACTTTGAAACGGCAAATTCTTGTGTCGCTGAATAGTTCCGCTTTTCACTGCAGTATATACGTGACAGCTAGATTTCGCGGCGATATTATCGCGGTTCCCTTTTAGGAGAAGTCCACGTCAACTGATACCGCCCGTATTAGGACTCGCGTTTCGAGCCGTCCTCGGGTACAAAGGGCACAACGAGCCTGCTATTGCTACGCGCTGGCGGCACCCCCGATTATTGCACGATACCCGCCATTTCTTCCCTTGCAGCCGGAAAGACGGGGAAGCGGCAGAAAACTCCGTTCTTTCTTTGGACCTAGTCATGTCAGCTATCGTCGCAAATGGCGTACTGTGCGGCGAAGAGGCGTTAAGAAGGGACACCGGGTTGTGGTGCGATAGTTCAACATCAAAAATTGTTTTCTCGCTTTAAACACATGTTACTTTGATTAAACTTTCAGAATCAAAAGATTATCGATTGTTCTTTCAAACCCACCATATTTTGTATTTTTACTTGAACCACTTCAGGGTGAAATAAACGGCTGTTTATGCGTCGAAACACACTTTTTTGCAACTTCTGGATTTTTGTTTACTGCGAGATATTTAATTGAGCGGTTTTAAACATTTTTTATAGATTATATAACTGCAGGGCAGCCGGTGAAAAGTTCTATTAAGTCCCGGGAGCAATTAGATATTTTTAATAAAATAACAAAAATGTTAAAATTTTCAATTTTTTTTGTATTTAAAAAAAATATTTAAATTAAACAAAACTTCACAAGCCCAACCACAATGTAAGTCGAAAGCCGTGCAAATTAAAAAAAAATATATTGTTAGGTGTTTCACTAAAAACCTGATTTTTCATCAATTATTGAGTTATGCCTAGTTTCACGCTGTTCTTCAAAGATAAAACCGCGCTCACGTCATCAAAAATATTTTTTCGCCAAAAATATTTCAAGGCATGGCTACAAACATTGCGGCAAAAGGCCATGAATTTTTTTTTTTTTTTTAGAAATCGGAAGTGGCCGAGCGCAACGTCTGGGACGTTTGACATGGAATGACCCGACAGCGTTAGAGTCAACACTTTGACGAAGCACGTGATACTCTCGATGTCATCCTACTTGCTCTCGGCTCTGTCGAAGACTGCTCGGCATTTTTGATTTCCTCAGCATTACTCTTGAGCGTGCTCTCCCGAGATGGCACAGCAGAACAGAGAGTGCTTCAAAAGTAGCGGAAGGTTCGTCGATGCACGAGGCACGTGCAGCCCTTGGGACTAGGGACGATCATGACGGCACAGCGCAGCACTGAGCTAGATTTCAGACGCCATGAATTTCCCAGAAGTGGCGCGCGGCACGTGCCTCGAGCATTTCTACAACAATGAATGGCGCCACTTTTCCCAGGATAGAGGGGCTTTAGAGAGTGCACGTCCCTCGGGGCCAATGGTATGTTTTCCTGCATGACTGGTATGAAGTTCTTTGTCTTGCACGAAATATTTGGTGAGTGCAGTAGGCGAGAGATAGAGCTACCACGAGCAAGCAGCCGTTGTAGACCTTGGCGGCACATAATTTACCAACTTCGTCTAACGTGCCACAGAGATCGATGGGTACAGCACAGACCTTTATCCATATGTAGATGGCCACTTGGCTAACGAGTACACCACGTTTTCATACGTGCCTCCCTGTGATTTATGAATAGTGATAGCACTTGCCTGCACAACGGGTAGCTGGCATCTCCCCTTCCCCTCCTCGTTACGTCACGTGTGACGCGCAGTTACGCCGACGACGGCGACGCCACCCAAAAAAGCTGCGCTCTAAAAACAAACCTTCATTATGTTCGGGAGAGAGGGGTGGGGAGGAGAGGGAGAGTACTTGTGGGGCTTGATCGCCCACAAAGACGATCAAGACGACGAGGAGAACAGAGTTCACGAAACAAACGAACTAAAGTCACTGGATCCTGGGAAAGTAGCGCCATTGCCTTCCCTACCTGCTAGCCGGACACAAACGGATACTAACATACAGACGACCCAAACCTCGCAAGGCGATTGGCTAATCGGTCTGGTTAGAAAATTTTATTTACAACAGTGGTGTCATGCCTAGAACAAAACCAAAAACCGAAAACGCGCTATGTACAGTATATACAGGCTCTACAATTCACAAACCAAGTTAGCCAACCCCGCGCCTAAGGCGCGGGCACGCGCCCGCTGCCCGGCAAAGCGCCCGTCCGCGCGATCACTCGCGCAATGAGACGCGAACCGGTACCGCGCTCGCACGCCCCGTCCCTGTGACGCCTCAAAGAGAGGGCCGCATCGCGTGACGTTCTTTCTTTCTACGCTTAACGCGGTCTAGATATGATCGACGTATTGAAATCGCAGTTCGATGCGAGAGTTGTGCACGTGGAGGTATCGGCAGGACCAGCGCCGCAGGAACTCCTGCTCTCCGAGAAGGAACAGTTGCGCCTCGAGGTGCGACACGAGCTCCCGCCGTAGCCTGAACAAGAGCGGCCAGAGCGCGCGCAACCTCCGTCCCTGTCCCACGGCGCTGCACCGGTTTTGCCACAGGACGTACTCGCTCGCGGCGAGCAGAAGGCACGCGAAGAGCCCCGAAGGACAGCGTCCGCGTAGGAGGTACAGTGCCACACCCAGCCCCCGGAAACTAGCGCGAACCACCCGCCAGAACGGGCGCGTCACCACACACTCCGACACAACGTGCACGTTCGTCTCTCGGGTGTCGCAGTTCGGGCACTTATCGGTGCGACACACGCCCCACCGAAGTAGGCGGTCTCGTGTGGGAAGCACTCCCCAGCCGCGCTGCCACTCGAAGTCTCGCAGGTGTCCTGGAAGGTTGGAGGAGGTGAGGCGGACCCATGGGAACGAATCCGAGAGTCCGATCTGCACGGGAGTGAGCTGTGGTTCCAACAGGGTTTGGGCGAGGCGTGACGCTGGTGTTGTCGTGATGTCCGATTGTGGCGCCTGCTCCACTAGGCGGCGGTGCAATTGAAGCGCTTTCCAGTAAGCCGGGGGCGGTGTCTCAGCACAGGCACCCGACGGGCCGGTGAGGTCGACGCCCAGGTCTCGGCGGGAGTGCCCCACGAAGTAGAGAGCGAGAGATCTGGCCGGGTTCTCAGCTTCGTGCAGGATCATGAGCATGGTCTTGAGCTGGAGTATCGCGGCCGTGCCATCCACGCAGGGGAAGCCCCATCCTCCTTTCTCGCGCGGGAGGAGAGCACTTGACGGGTGACGAGTTCGGTTTTTCCGCCCAGAAGAACCTGAACAGAGAACTTCGCACTTGGCTGATGAAGCTTCGCGGTGGTACCACCACCTGCGCTAGGTACCAGAGGCGCCCGCAGAAGACCGAGTGGGCCAGGTACCGGCGCTCGGCCATGGGGAGAGCGTAGTCGCGGGCACGATCCACACTTGCCGTGATGTCGCGCGCAAGGCGGGTCCACATCTCGGGCGAGGTTCCCATCGCGTTGTACGTTACGCCCAGGATCTTCACCACGGCAGTCGCCGGGAGCGGGGAGGCTGGGTCTGGTGGGCAGTTGACCCACAACGCTTTGCTCTTTCGCTCGTTGAGGCGTGCGCCTGAGAGCGAGCCGTACGTCGTGAAGACCTGAAGCGCCGCGCCAAGGTCGTCAGCGTCGCGTAGGTACAGGGTGATGTCGTCGGCGTACGCAGTCGCCTTCACCTCGCCGCTGCCGGGGAGAGGGAGGCCGCGCACCAGAGAGCACCGGTCGATGTTGGTGAGGAACGGCTCGAGCGACAGGACGAAGAGGAGCGGCGAGAGTGGGCAGCCCTGGCGTACGCCTCGCGTGACGGGGAAGCTGGCCACCACGCTGCCGTCCACGCACAGATCACTCTTCATGCCAGCGTACAGGACCTCGAAGAGGCGGACACCCTCTGGGGGAAACCGAAGGCGTCGAGCGTGGCGAAAAGGAAAGGGTGCTCAACCCGGTCGAACGCTTTCGCCTGGTCCAGGGAGGCGATCAAACCCCTGGCGCAGCGGGAGTTCGTGTAGTGAAGCACGTCTCTCGTGAGTGATGACAGTGTGTGGACGCTGCGGCCCACAACCGAACACGTCTGGCGCGTTGTTACAATGTCCGGGAGGATGTCATGCAGCCGTTGTGCAAGCAGCGAAGCGAGCAGCTTGTAACTTGCGTTGAGCAAAGTGATGGGTCGCCACGCCCCTGGGTCGCTGGGGTCTCCTCCCTCTTTGGGCAACAGGATTATCCTGCCCTGCCGGAAGGACTCCGGCAGGCGGAGCTCCGTGAAGAAGGTGCGGAGGACTGCACAGACATGCTCCCCCAGCACATCCCAGAATGTGCGGTAAAACTCGGTCGGAAATCCATCCGGGCCCGGCGCAGATCCAGTCTTCATTTTCAGGAGGGCGTTGTGAACCTCCTCTGCATTGGGAGGCTTGAAGAACTGATCGCCAGTGGTGGGTGGAACTTTGGGGAGGTCGTGCAAGAAAGGATGCGTGGCCAGGGTCGCGCGGTCTATCGTTGACTCCGAAGTCGCCAGGGCCTCGAAGTGGGAGCTGAAGCTTGGGACAGAAGGTTGCCCAGGCGGAGGCGTCGATGGAGGAACTGGAAAGGGCGGGACTCGCCGCTCCTTCACCTGTGTGCGGTGTGTGTAGCGAAGCACTTCGGGGTGGAAGGAGGGTCCGCCCCTCCCCTGAAGAACTGTCGCTGCTGTCGTCGACGCTCGTAGTAGGCGTTGGTATCGGTCGAGGAGCTGCGACAGGTAGCCCCTCATAAGGGGAGTCCCAGCGCCCCCGCGACGTACGATGCGGATTCGCAGCGAGGTGTCGCGGAGCTCTTCCACTTGCCGCTGGCGCAGGGCACGGCCCTCCGCCACACACGCCACCCGCCAGGTTTCCAGAAGGTGGTCCCAGTTCGCTGGATCTGGCGTCACTCCAAGGAGAGACCGGCGCAAAACTTCTTTCAGGCGGTCGCGGCTCGTCGGGTCCCGCAGGACGCGGGGGTCCAAACGCCAGAAACGTTGGTGCCCGGTCGAGGGAGCCAGACTGAGCTCCGCGAGCACTGGCCGGTGGTCTGAGACGTAACCTATGGCGGGTGGGAAGTCCACAGCCCCACAAGCTTGAACGGCTGAGGCCAGGCTCTCGGTGACGTAGACCCTGTCCAGGCGGCTGCTTGACCCACCACGTCGCCAGGTGTGCTCGAAAGTGGCGCCGTGGAGAAGGGTCCAGCAGTCCACCAAGTCGAAATGTCCAATCAGCCGTCTCAATTCGCGGGCGTTCCACGTACTGCGGCCGTACCCTGGTCCCCTGACGTCGCGCCGGGAGTCGACGACGCAGTTGAAATCGCCGAGTACCAGGCAGTGGCGCGCGTCGAGGAGGTGAACATCCAAGTTCTTGTAGAATGCCGTGGAGTGCGAGCGTTGTGCCGGGGCGTAAACACACACAATGCGAAAACGGGCGGCGTCCAGGAAAAAATCGAATGTGATGAATCGGCCATCGGGGTCAAAGCAGCACGAGCTTTGCCGCATGAACGCGCGATTAAAAATAATAATTCCTACCCCCGAGAACCGGGTAGTAGCAAAAGAGAAAAAACAATCCACTGCATAACGTTGCTTGAAGAGGGTGACGTCACGTTGCCTAACGAAATTTGTCTCCTGGAGAAAGAGGAGGTCGCAACCGACGGTCCGGGCAAGCTGGAGAACCTCAACCTGTTTGGTCGCACTGCGGAACCCCTGGACATTCAGGGTGAGGACCCGTAGCCGTGCGAAGGGGAGGAAAAGAAGTCACCGGCTCTTCGTTAATCCGAGGGTGTTTCGGACGATGGCTGGCTGCTGGGGCTTCCAGTGGGCGAAGAGAAGTCGTTCCGTAAGCGTTTAAGGCGAGCTGCGGCGGATGGGATGCCTTGCGGGGTCGCGAACTCGTCGCTGCTGGAAAGGACACGCTTCCCTCCTCAGCACCGCCATGACGGCTGCGACTGCGGCTGCGAAGTCTCCGTGGTTCCAGGCTTGCGTTGCGGCGTCGTTCTCGGAAACGCGGTCTTGAGCGGGTTTCCACTTCCTCGGCGGCATTCCCGGCGGTCTCGTTGATTACGAGGCGCTCCTCGTCCGAGCCCTCCGTGAGGTCGCTCCAGTTGAGGGTCGGGCTGGACTGAAATTCCGGAGCAGTCGGGGACTCGAGTTGTACCGGCGCTTCCTCGGAGCGGGAGCTCGTGGGGAGTGGAACGCTGGTCTCAGCGTCGTTTAAAGTTGTGGTTGCCGGCGCGTTCGAAAGCATGGCTGCTGGCGCGTTCGAATCTTCACCTGTGGCCATGGAGGTAGCCGGCTCGGGCTGGGGTGTCGTCGAATCGAGCTCAGGCGAGGTTGTCTCGGTGGACTCGGACGGGGAGGGCACGGTAGACTCGGTAGGGCCGACGGCGGGTGTCGGAGCGGGTGCGTTCGACGCTGCAGGTGAAGGGGTAGCAGGGGGTCCATCCCGAGGGGTCGATGCCAGGGCCGGGAACTCGTTCAGGCTTTGGCCGGCCACAGATGAGTAGGTGCGACGTTGGGTGCAGTCCACCGTCGCGTGGGCCGCCCCGCAACGTCCGCAACCGGCCGCGCATCCGGCGGAGTCGTGGCCGAAAGCGGCGCAGCGGGTGCAGTAGGGCACATTGCAGGCCGCCTTGATGTGGCCCTCCCGCTGGCACCGTCGGCATACGCGTCGGAGGCCGCGGTAGTCAAAGGTTGCCCGATGGCCGGAGACGCGGAGGAAATTCGGAACAGGCGTCGACTCTTTCATCTCCATGCGTATGTAGCGCGTGCCCGTCCGCAGGGTGGGGTGGTCTTGATACACTCCAAAACGGATGTCCAGGACCTTCCCGTAAGGCGCGAGGGCAGCGGCGAGAGCTTCGCTCTTCACGTAGACCGGCAAGAAGAGGCACGTAATGGCGGTTACTTGCGGTCCGACGGGGACGATTGGAACGAGGGTTCCACCGATGCTCAGGGCGCCGGCGTTGACGATGCGGCTCATGGCCGACGACGAGGTGACGGACAATTGGAAGTTGGTCGCTCCCAGGTGTTGCACAGAAAACAATTCGGCGGTGCCGACAATGCCCGTGGCCGCGTCGAAGATCGAATCCACAGGACGCGCCCGGCGGGCAGGAAACATCGAAGGTCAGAGCCTTCGTTGGCTGGGGGAGACGCTGGGTGCATGACGCACCTGAAGCAACCCCGGCCAGAGACGACCGGTCGGGGTTGTAGACGAAAAGAACGTTGGACCGAGAACAGATACGATGGTCTACGTTGCCATGGAAATCGCCATCTTGGTCCATTTAAATCTTCGAAGCTTCCAGGGGGTCGTTCTAAACCAGTCGCGCCAAGATCACCATGGAGCACCATCGTACTGGAAGCGTTCCTCGCCAATATAAGAGTCTTTGGCACTTTGTATGCGATCAACTTATTAATCATGGCCATCTCCATGGATCTCTTACAATTATATTGTTCTTCTAGCGTATTTCAAGACAGTAAACTTATTTTTCAGTGCCTCCAAGCACCGACACAACATCTGGTGGTGGTAAGAAGGTGAACGCTTGTTTCGCCGGTGTGTGGTTAGCAAAATCTTGGTATACAAAAAACGACTCCATAAAGCTACCCGTCACCAGCGAATCTAGATCGGCTCACCAAGAACGGGGGGGTCAAGGAGAAATTGCTCATTTCACGGACCAAGATGGCGACCACACGGGGAGCTTGGCGTTACTTTCCCAGGATCCAGTGACTTTAAAACGAACGAACGAGCGAGTCGACCCCGGCAGGTTTGTGAATGGTACATTCATTGAAATAATGCAAGTAGACCGATCTCACCAAGCGTTCGGCGCATGCGTGACGCCGCCATAACTTTAGTTCACAGGAGGCAAACGGCAGTGCACGAGAGGGCTCGTGCTGTCTCGTGCTCCACTCGCGCAGAGCTCCAGCGGGGTTGTCGCACGTGCAGAAAGACTAAAGTTCCCTCGATGCATTGCGGCAGCGGTGGCGTAGTCAAACTGGCTGGTGAGATCGGTCTATTTATGTAAATATTAGGAGCTAACCTTGGCCACTACAAGAGCTTCCTTCCACTCTGAAAGCTTTGCACGATGCAGTACTTTTACATCTAAACCGCTGTTCTCATACCTCTACATTTGAAAGCATGGCTATGGGTGTCACAAAATTCAATTTTTAGAGGCGAAGCTCCTTAGGGGATAGCCATGTCCGTATGTCCGTCCGGTGCTCGTGCTCCTGCTCGTGAGCTCACGAGCACGTGCTGGTGTAGGGCAAAAGAAAATGATAAAAAAAATGATGAAATGATGAAAGACTGATGCAATGATGAAAAAATGATGAAATAGGTTTGCGCAGTCGACAGGATACGAACCTGTGCGGGGAGACCCCAATGGATTTCTAGTCCATCGCCTTAACCACTCGGCCACGACTGCGGGACGAGTAGGGGGCTCTGAGATGTGGTAGTAACTCAAGAGCTGGGGATGTTTGTTTGTTTGTTTGGGGTGAAGAGAAAGGGGGAGCCAGGAGATATGTGGGCCTCCAGAGCTGGGGATGTCATGGATGAAACGTTGCATGTAGCCGCTCAACGTCTATACAGGAGAGGGCGCTGCGGTCAAATGCGTATATAATCACGTTAAACTTTGCATGCATTGGCTCAACGTTTATAGACGAGAGGGCGCTGCGGTCAAATGCGTATATAACCACGTTCCATACCACACATTCTCTTTCTGACATGGATGAAAACGAACAAGCGTCTACGCAGACAAGCACCACCAGAGCTTCGCCCCAATCAACATCATTCACCACGTGGAGATGCGGTCAATTTTTTTATAACCTTTTTTAAGCATTTTTTTAACTGTGAGGTTAAAGCAGGTGGGCAGGCATGTTGAGGGTAAAATCCGCTTGAAGTACTAAAATATTATCGAAGAAAACATAGTCACGCTATTTAAAGCATCTGTTTAAATACAGTTTCATTTGTCAATGTTCCTAAAAGTCCTAAGAGTTTCTTAAGAGCCTATGTTTAAAAGGAATGATTGGTTCTGTGTGCACTCCATGGGAAAATGGATGCACAGACTTTTTCATGCAGCGAGCTATATAAAAGTCAACTTTAAAATATAAAAACCTAGGCTTTGGACATTTATAGACGATAAACTGACACCCATGCCATCTCCGAGACATAACTCTTCCAAAAGATCAAATTACATTAAAACCTAGATGATACTAAATGTATGTAAGAAAAGAAAAAAAAAGAAAGAAAGAAAAGGGATCCACTTATAAAATTGTTTTGGAACATCACACTCACCTCTGCCCCAAGAATTGAGTAGAAGATATCTTAGAGGCACTAAATTAGTTTCCAGGTAGCAAAAATTGCCCACAATGCTATCACACTTCGTTTTATTGCTGCAATGTATCACTAGTGAACAATATACACAACAAATTCTGTGGGTCCCCACTCAGCAAATAGGTTCATGTAATTTACGAAAGAGGAAGACAAACAGCTCCCAAGAACCAAATAGATGCCACTATTAAGCACCAACACACCAAGCTTAAAGTTCAGAAACAAGGCTGCGACGCTCGCAACGAAAAAAGTAGTTGGCTCTCCTAACACGATTATCATTAAATTACATGGCCGGGACAGCAAACCCCTGCCTGAGCAACTCTTTCGCGACGTTGATGTCTTCCGCACCGTTTGTGTCCATGAGCTCGAGCTGGTACATAAAACCCGGCCCGCCGTCCTCTCTCTTGCTGCGACCCACTACTTTGGCCATCATCACTCTCCACTTGGCCGCGTGAGTGAGCGATTCAAACAGGTCGATCGCTTCATCTTTCCATTTGGTCCCGTCCTTCGGCTGGACCCCACTCAGAGAGCATTCGATGGCTTGGAACGGGAGCATGCGATACTCCTCGGCAAGGGTGCACAGTTCTTTCACCTTGAACTTGCCGGTCTCGCCAAAGTCAACATAGTGAATCTTGACCTCGGTTTCGTCGGCAGAGTAGTCACTCTTTTTGACGGCGATGACGCGGGCTCGGTACCAGGAGTCATCTTGGACGAAGCGTGATGCGAGGACGTCTCCAACTGAGGGCGAGGTTACCGGGTTGGAGTCCCGATTCGCCTCTTGCCCGTAAAAGTTGGTCATGTCCGTGACCAGCTTGTCAAGTGCGGTTGACTGGGTGCCGACCAGCTGGACCCAGAAGGAAGACGGACTCTCCAGGGTGGAGATGAAGACCTCGATGAAACCGTCCTGGGAGGTTGCCACCAGCTCCTCCTGTTGGTACGGTGTCTCCTTGCTCTCCTGGACACGAGCGGAAAATATAAAGTCGACCATTACAAACACTGTTCCCGACAAACCATCCGAAAAAGCAGGATACATTTGAATACGCAGACTCTGAAGCCTCTGCAACAGCTTTACCGAAATTCTCAACATCAGTGTTTGTGGAAGGGCCAGTTGATGCATCGTCTACTTCTACAGGGTTAAAATAAAGCGAGAATTCCTCACTGGATTTATACCCACGAGACATGTACACGTTACCCCAAAAGTAACTAAATACCGTTGCTCGCTCAAAAAGTAACTAAATACCGTTACTCATTACTCGCTCAAAAAGTAACTAAATGTGTTACTCGTTACTGATTCTCAAAAGGAACGCATTACTTTACCTCAAACGTAACAATTTACTTTTCTCGTTCCTTTGACGACCAAATACACAACTGCTTTTGTTTCATGCTTTATTGTTTTCTTTTCAGTAGTCATTGCACTTCAGCAGAAGCTGCCTCTCCAAGTTTTCATCAGTTAGGTTTCTGCGCTTCCTTGAGAATACATCTCCGGTGACGCTGAAGACTCGTTCTACTTCTACTGACGCGCTCAAAGGAACGGCAGTGTTGTGCTTCAGGAAGAGCTGGTGAATCAGGGATTCCCTTTCTCTTTTGTTCTCTCTGCTCCTAAAGTTTGAAGTTTACAACGGGTTCTGTGCCTTCCCGCGTTGGCAACCTCCGGGTTTACATTTGGTCCGTACATGATTCTACTAGAAGGTTAGACCAACAAAACTTTTTGTGTTTGCTGGGTGAAGGACATTCTCAGCTGTAGAGTTTGACTGACGTGTTCAACAATAAATGTTGCTATCTGTCATACTGTTTAGTTGTTTTTCGGGTTGCCCACCTTCCTTTGTCATAATAGGGGGTATATACTGGATGCCATATTTAAGGGCGATGTTTAGAGTGCATGGCCAGAACGAGCTCCCATTAAAAGGCTGCTAAGATTGGCAATCTTGATGGTGCAGAATGCAAGTTGAAAAATAACTGTGGAAGCTCGCTGTCAGCATGCACTCAGCAGGCGCGCTCACAGCTATGGCCTTTAATGAATACTTCCTATAGGCGCATACTCAGGTTAGGATTAAAACCAGACTCTTTATATGGTGTTGCACACGTTACTTTTCAAAAGTACCACGATACCGTTACTCATTACTTGGCCTTAAAAGTAAGTATGTTACTCGTTCCTGGCCTGAAAAAAGTAACTGAATACATTACTCGTTACCAAAAAAAGTAACTAGGTAGAAGTAACTCATTACTAGTAATGCATTACATATGTGTCTGATACCCACCCAATGGTTTACAGAATAGGTATTTTCTGAAACACATTCTCATGTTACCGAGGGCATGGATATTCGCGACTCCAGCAAAACGGACGCCACCAAGCGGGAAAACCGGGAACCCGCCGGAACAGGTTGCTTTGCGCCCTCCGCGTCTCTGGTGGCTTTCGCGGACACGTGTTGTCGGCGCAATGGCGAACAACGTAATTTGATGAAGGTCCGAAAATTTCTTAAGTTTGCTTGAGTGCTCATTAGTGTGGTGAAGCCTCAGTAGATTGTTTCCTTTCATAACTTGTTTGAAAGCCCGTTTACTCCACAACACACAATGCTTTCGATTTCTTGGATGGGGAGGAATCACGGAAAAACGTTTTGATTTCTTGTCTGTCTCGAATCACATTCAAAGTGACGACTACTTGGTAACTGATAAGTGGTTTCTTTATACGGATGTAGAACAGTGGACTGAGGACGACAGACAAGGTGTTTCACTGGGAGAACACCAATGTTGCAGTCAAGTGAATGGGAAGGTTCGATAGCTGCTTTTCTTGAGTTTGGTCATGTTCGATTTGCTTCAAGTTTGAGCCACCTGTGCCGGTCGGTGTGTTCACTATTCATCCTGGCTGCTTTTTGCCGAAAAAGCCTCTGGACCACACCGAAGGAGTTGGGCTGATTTCACAATTACTTGATTCTGGGAAACCTGCTCGCTGCATACGATTAATGAGGGAAATTGTCCAATATTGATATTATACCCCCGTCGAAGCCAGCAGCAATATATGCCTACATTGCTCAGGTTGACCGGCCACAAAAAATACTCATTTCCTTCGTTCAGGATTCAAAGTCAAGTTCAATGCAGTGAGGTTCTGCGGGAATCCCCGATGAAGACTCTCTTTAGTTTGTCCGCATTCGTCTCCGTGCTACCGGCTAGAACCATTTGGCTGAGTTTAAGTAGTATCTCTCTGTCTGTCAAATATACTTTTATTCAGCAGTTCACTTAATACATAGCTAGTTAACTAAGCTCATATTTCAACCCGAAGATTATACTAATATCGCTATAGTGGGGCATAGTACGTAATATAATACATAACCTGTATATTCATCAAAATGACTTCTCGATTGCTACTAAAACCTGAATTGAAATACGAGTATCAGCTGCTTAGTGAGGCGCCAGCGGGTTAACATGCTCCTTGGCTCAAGAAGCGCTCGCTTAATTTTCGTAATTTTCCTGCAGCCTGTGTTGTTCACCGAGCAGACGACTGGAGCTGTTTCTTAAATGCGAATACGCACAAAAGCTCAATTTCGCGAACAGATAAGTCGCATGGTCGAGGCATGTGAGTTAGCTGAAAATTACTCTTGGTGGAACAATTCTGTAGTCATCGCCGCTTTCCTTAGCTGATCAAAACTGGTTAGAGTCTATTACCGTCTCTCCGGAGCCCATAGTTTTGGTTTTGAACGAAATCTCTGAAACAAAAGTTTGACATGGAAAGAACAAAAAACACCGGGAAAACAAAACTATGATCTGTAAGTTTATGTGCACCGGCTAAACTTAACCGTCGCACTTCAAATACCTATAAAATTGGGCATTAAACAAAAAAAAATCTGTCAAATTGAATGCGCCACCCGTTCAGCCGGCTCGGCCGAGCTGACGCGACCTGGACCCAGCCGCCATGTTTGTTTGGTGGTGGCGCCCCCTACAGGTCGCTGGAGTCGCGAATAGCAAAGACAAGTTTAAGCACTTATCTTTGCACTTATAGCTAGTTCACACATTCATTCCAGTGCCTAACCAAATTAGACTGATATCCCATAACTCAGTAAAGATATTCAATATCTGATCGCATATTTGGAATAAGTGTGATATGCATTATATCAGTGTACAATATAAGTATTCTTTTATAAATTTGAAAATTACTCTAAAGCCTCCCCTTAACGTTGAAAAAAGAAACACCCTGCATATAACACAAACATCCCAGTAGTTAAATTAGATATAAGCGTGTTGTTTTGGCAAACTGACCGTGAATGATTCATTTTGCAACTAATGTAACAAGCTATGTATTATCAAATTATCTGAACACCTGCTACTTGATTTGAAAGTATATAGGTAATAACATTACTTTCAAGGTTTCTATGTGGTTAGTTTGTTAAATCACTATATTGGAACAAGAAGGAAAGAAAAAAACACACACAATACACGTAAAAGGAATGTTTCAGATTCAATGCCATTTTTTAAATGAAAACTCAAGAAGTACCAGAGGTCATTCCTGTCCCAACACTTGAATACATCATCTTGGAAGGTCAAAATCCTGCCAGCTTCGATCAGCCAGTTAAGTCGGCATGGGAGTGAAATTTTTGTTTAAGTGAAATTTTTGTTTAAAAAAAGGCTAGCATGTTTATTTATAGTCCTGGCCTGTCATGAGGGCAGAGCGGTACTCAGGGTGCATTGCCTAAGGCTTCAATACCCCAAAAGTATTATCGATCATGTTCACGTCCGCACCTTTCGGAGTTCGTGGGAGGATGTTGAACTTCCCTTCCCTTCCTGGGATTTAATAGCTGAACGTTGGCACACTTCAAAAGACATCAACACCACAACCATTGATTTAGCAGGAATTGGCCGAGCGAGTAAGGTATTTCATTTCATTTATATTTTCTCGGGGCATAAAGCCATTACAGAGAGGAGCAAGTTTTAATGCAAAAATATATGAGAATATGAACGATCAAGGCAAAAATAGGAACAATGGGTAAGGAACAACAAGAAAATTAGTAATCACAATTTTAGAATCAGCAGCATCAGTTATTGAGAATATGGGTGCAGAAAGGAAAGTCCAATCTATTTAGGTTTGAGGAAGAAAACAGGCATTATGAGGAGGTGTTACAATGGGGGATGCCTACCTTTAATTGGTGATTTGTTTGTGATGTTATGTAAGATGGTTCTTAAACAATGTTTCACAAAGTGTGGGATTAAAGTGAAAAATGTAGTGAAAAAGACATAAATGAGATAATTATCTACAAAAAGAGAGGTTAGGTAAGGATAAAGATGCTTTCATAGAGGTGATGCTGGCTGTGCGATGATAGTTTGAAAGAATGAAACGAGTGGAATGATTTTGAATGGCCTTAACAGCAGATGGAAGGGTGATACCGGGGTCCCAGATAGAGGCTGCATATTCCAGTTAGGGCAAACTGAAGTTTTGTATAAAAGAAGCTTTAAAGACACAGGAGTTAGCGAAAAGTTTCTTTCGAGATAGTCGAAGTAACTGATTAGCGATTTGAGTGATATAATCGACATGGACATTCCAGAAGAGGTTATTGGCTAGATGAACACCAAGATATTTATGGGAGGAAACAGAAAGCAGAATTCAATTATTAATGTAGTAGGAAGGACAGGTGTTATTTTGATAGGACACTCTCATAGATCTTCATTTAGAAATGTTGAGTTCCATGAGCTAATCTGCACACCAATGAGTGACATCCTTAAGCATTTATTTATAAATAACACAATCATTAGTATACAGGCTTATGAAAGAGGAGACACATGCAAGAAGGTCATTAATATAAATAAGAAATAAGAGTGGGCCGAGTGAAGAACCTTATGGGCAGAGTGTAGAACCAGAACCGGAACCGAACCATTATTTTTAGCCGAACCGGAACTGAACCGAACCGAAATCTTCACCACCATTTTGGACACTGAACCAGAACTGAACCGGAAAAAAATATAATGGTAACCGGTTCACGGTAGTTTTTGTTCGTTTGTTTTGTTAGTATCACAAAATGAATATTCGAGAATAAGAAATGGGAGCTGTATTTCTATGTATTCATCCAATCCTCATATGCAGAATTGCAATGTATGAGGAAATGTGGGTTTTCGTGGCACTTTTGTATTGGCAACATATTTAATCGTGTATCACGTGCTCACGTGACGTAATGGTGTCACGACACGGTGTCACGTAATGTCACGTCACGTGGCCCAGTGACATTACGTGACGCCGTCATGTGACTCACTGCATCAAGTCAATTTAAATTAAGGACGTCACTAGATTTATTAGCGT